>APFE030454883.1:588-38288 GCA_000404065.3 Pinus taeda | reverse complement strand
GCTGACGTGACCAAACAGCTTACGCATCACCGTTGAGCTGCCTTCGTTGACCGGATCTTGCCCCTGTTTGACCGGAGGTATGGATGACATGGATAATTGAACAAATGGCACAGGAACCTCAAGCACCTTGATACCTAAGTACCCATGTGGCTCGTTTGGCAAAATGGCACGTGGAACCTTGAGAACATCAAAAAGGCTACGGAATCGGCAGAGAGCTGCGGAATGCCTGTAAATATGTCAAAATCTAAACAAAACAATCACACATTAGCAAAGCTCACTTGATCATGCTTAATGACATCTAATGTAATGATCTGGGCGGTTTTTCAGGGAAAATGAGGTGAAAGAGAGAGATAGGTGATGAAAAACAGTAGATAATAGTAGATGATGAGGTGTAGGTTAGAGGCTCTACACATGGCTGGACCACTGGTGTATGGCTTCAAGCGACTGCCATTCACCTTCCTTGGGAAGGGATCTCCATTCAATTTGACATAGGGCCCTAACAAGTGCATTTTGAATTTCCCTAGAACTTTATCAAACTTACTATCATATAAAAAAACCTGGTCATTTACCTTAAAGGTGCGCAACTTAATATGTCGATCATGCCATGCATTTTCGCGCTACTTTTGGACCTATTGGTGAAATCCAGCTAGAAATATTTCTTCCTCAAGTTCATCTAGGTGTACGAGCCTTTCCTCCAGGGCTTTGTGATCCATCATACCTATCAGCACTACTATGCGTAGACTAGGCACAATATATTCCATAGGCATTACCGCTTCACCACCATCGACAAACCTAAAGGGGGTTTGTCAAGTCAACTTCTTGCATGTCGTTCGATAAGCCCATAATACTGCAAGTATATGTAGGTCCCAATCACTTCGTTGAGAATTGAAAACCTTGTTCAACACGTTCTCTAGCACTTTATTGAATGCTTCCACTGTTCCATTAGCCTGCCAGTGATGAGGTGTGCTCTTCTGGTGATATACCCGAAATTCCTCTGTTAGCGCGCTAATCGTCTCATTCAAAAAGTGCATACCGCGATCACTCATCGAGATCTTTGGACAGCCAAATCGCGTCAGTACGTGCTAAAAAAGGAACTTTGTAGTGGTTGCGCCTGTGCAATCCTTCATAGGCTATGCCTCCGCTCAACGATTCAAATTCTCCATCGCAGTAATGTACCTTGCTCCCTTCTTTCCTTGGGGCTGAATGGGTCCCACAAAATCTATCTCCCATTTCTCAAAGGGTTGCAACGTCATCTGTGGATTCAAAGGCATCTCATCCCTAAACGATGGCCTGCTACTCCCTTGACACACATCACACACCTTGCAATATGCTTTTTAGTCCTGATGGAGAGTTGGCTACCACAACCTTGCGTGTAGAATCTTCTGCGCGGTCACTCTCCCTACGTAATGTCCTCCTACAACACCCCCATGAGCACCCACAAGGATGCTTCTCCTCTCAAACTTGGGTACATATCGTTGAAATATCTCATCAGACCCCATTTTTTATAGATTCCCAACAATGACAAAAAAATCTACGATGCGCACCACTAATTCCCTCTTTTGCTGGACAGTGTATCCTTCCAGGGTAGTTCCTATCATTATGAAGTCTATTATATCCTCAAAATGACCATCCGTGATGCGCACTACAAATAGTTGTGCGTCTGGCAATCCTTGCTCCAAATTAGTGGGCTCTTCCTCTATTTCGATGTGCGACAAATGGTCTGGTCCTGCGTTCAGTCGTCCAGGCTTCACAATTACTTCAAAATCATATTCCTGGAACAATAAAAACCACATGCAGATTCTCCCCCCTAAGACTTGTGACTAGGTATTTCAGTGCGGAATGATATGTGTACATCTTAAAATGGCCTCACAATAAGTAATGTCTAAATTCTGGAGTGCATACACCATGGCTAACCCTTCGCGCTCGGTAGTGGAATAATTCTTCTCTTCTTTAGATAACCTTCTGCTTGCAAACGCGATAGGGTGGTCCAGGTCTTCTCCACCAGCCTGTGTCAGTAATGCTCCCAGTGCAATACATGATGCGTCAACATGTACATGAAACTCCTTCTTCCAATCTGGGAAGACTAAGATCAGCGCAATGACCATCTTTTCTTTTAATACATACAGGCTCTTCTTACAGTCCTCATTCCAACATAATGCAACATCCTTCTTCAACAATTTTTCCATAGGCGCAGTGATCTGGGCATAACCTTAGATAAAAAATTTGTAGTATCCTGTATGTCCTAGGTAGTGCATAACTGTTTCACACTTCTTGGCTCTTCCAAGTTCAGTATCATCGTGATCTTTGTGGGGTCTACCATCAATACCTGTCTGCAAACCACATGATCCAGCAGGGTCTCAAAGAGAACACAAAACAAGCACTTTTTCAAATTGAGTGCGATCTGGTATCTTCAATAGGTATCCAACATCAAGCGTAGGCTTGCTACATGGCGTTTCACCAGCCCAAACACGGTCCAATGATCAAATTATACTTCCAAGAACTTATGAATAAATTCTTTCAACGCAGCAACGACTATGCGCGAGAAAATCGCAGGTGCATTCTTCAACACAAACAGCATTACAGTGTACTGAAAACAACCCCACTTAGTTGTGAAGGTTGTCTTGCTCCTATCCTCCAGCGCGATTTTGATCTAGTGGTACCCAGAGAACCCATTAGTGAAGGAATATGCTTCCTAGCCACCTACATTGTCCAACACTTCATCAGTGAACGAAGTCGGGAAAGGATCATGTACATAAATACTTCAACTTTCTGAGATCCACACAAATCCTTATTTGATCATTTTGCTTCTTCTCTTGTACCACCATTGGGCTTACCCAGTCAGATTCTTCCGCAGGCTCAATAATGCCTGCCACAACCATCTTATCTAGCTCTAAGCAGACCTTTTCCTTGTAGTTTAGATTGAGACGGTAAGGCCTTTGATTAACCAGCTTCGCGTCGGGCTTCAACGTGATTTTCATAACTTCTAAGTCCCCGATTATCCCTTTTAGATCAGTAAACTTGGTAGGGAATAAATCTTGGTACTCGCAGAGAAATTAATTGACCTTATCCACTGTCGCGTCGTCCCAGTAATCTCCAATCTTTGTGAATTTGGGCTCTACCTCCTTACCAATTTTCACTTGTTTCATTTCCAGCGACACGATTATATCCGGATTCTCAACCTGTGCTCCTTCAATCTCACGGTGACCTTCTGTTTCAAGGATGTTAATATTTCGTGGATCCTCGTCCTCTTCTTTAGTAGTTACTTTATAACATTCTAGAGCGTGACTCAGCTGAGTAGCCCATTCAGGCTAAATCAGGTCTAAATGATCCTGCGGTATCCTAAAGATTGTTGCCTTCACTTCCAGTAGCACCTTATCAATACAATCAAACCCATCTTCAAAACTGAATGTCATTATGAATCCTTCATGTAGAATATCCCATTCACCTATACCATGGTGGAGCTCTGTTTCTACATACCAGTTCATCGGGATAATATCCAGGGTATGATAGAACAAGTGCACCCATTCAGGTTGGGGCTTCCATCCATAAGCCTGAGCCTGTTTGGCCAAGTGCACACGTGGATCATCCTGCCCATCATACTTGTCTATCATTCGCACCTTTGGCTTCCCAAAGTGTGTCCTCATAATTCTCCTACATTCGCACCAATAATCAAAGCTTCCCATGTGTGTACCCCACCATCTTACGGACGTAGCACATAGTGCCCAGTGCAACACCTAGAAGTGCTGCTTTTCTGGTACCTCCCACTCAAATGAATCCAGAAAAATATCTACATCATTCAGGCCATCATAAGTGGGAAGATTCCTTACCTCTGATGACACACAACACAACGACCAGGTCATCATGGTACAACTTAGTATAGTTACCTCATGTACCTGATTCTGCCAGTGTTCTAGTTCTTCATCAGAGTCCGAGGTGCATGAACTCTCACGATCCCATGTAATTCGTCTCACCTGTTTGCATCGCAATTTCTTTGAACCCTACAATCGACTGTGCTTCAAATTTAGCTCTACTGAATTCTCTATTCAAAGCTGCCTAGATGTCTGCTACTCCAACATTCGGTTTATCATTAGCGTACATGATATACCAGGTTAGTGCACGTTCCTGTAGATCACTAACCAATGTTGCCTTCTTCAAGTTATCATCTGTAATTCCTAGAGCTTCCCATATAGCTTTTACAACGAACCAGAATTGGTCCGAGTTTTCATTCCCCAAGCCTTTGAATAAAGGTAGCTTCATTGAATTTTCCATATTGAAATGTGGTGGAGGTGGAGGTGGTATGGGTGAAGTCGCAGGTGATGGTGGTGAAGTTGGAGGTGGTGTGAGTGGAGGTGGTATTTGCGGGAATCCTTGTCTTATTAACTGAATAGAACTTCGTGGAGAAACTTGCGCTGTCCCTTCTTCGTCACCTCATGGAGGTGAAATCAACGGACTATATTCAGGACCCTTTTTTCCTTCGTTTCTGTAAGCTTTTCTGCTTCGCGTAGCTCCGAACATCAAGGTAGCTGCATAACCCATTTTTCACACAATAGAATTTTAATCTAGGTATTCAAAGATTTCACGTACTTACCTTGCAGTCCTTTGAAAAAGCGTCGCTCCACCTCACTATAGCTGATTGAGGTGTCGACCACAAATTAAGTTACAAATCCTCCTATGATGCGATTGAGCCAATGATCGACAACGCGAGCGATCTTATCCTCCAAGGCTTCCAACCTTCGCACTAGCTCTGGGGTTAACACAATAGGACCGTCAAGTCTCCACCTTCCTTGGCTATATCCTAGCTTCGTGATCCACTCATATAGCTCAATCGGAAAGGAGCAGAAAAATATCTCGTGGATCTCTGTATACATGTACCTATCCAGCCACTATTCCTTGGTTAGTCGCGGATCACTGTTTTCATGCACCGTGAGTTCGTGGATCTTCCTATCCAACCAGTCTCTGATCTCTTTCTTATTTGGATTCCAGTGATATGAAATCACACATCTCTTATGCAGATTCCAGTCCCGGCAACAGAACCATTTGTTTTCTTGAGGGGGCCTGACCCAGGTTCAGCGTTAACAAATCCCTACACTACTGGCCCTTTAGTCATTAGCCCGTGGAGCACGGACCGAAGTCTCACCCGAAGTAGTATGGGGGGATAATGGAACCAAGTTTCCACACCCTGAGATGGTTGTGATGTCGATTAAGCTCCTCTATCGCTACCTTTACATAGGCCACTTAGCCTTAGGGCTTGTCAGACTGGCCACTTATTTCACCCTTTAATACCTCCACGAAAGGGTACGATTGCCCTTCGCCCAGCCCTAACTTGCGGCTTAGGTACTTTTGCATTGCTATTGAAGTGTATCGTGCAGATTCCTAAACTAGTGTAAGTGTCTTACTTATCTCATTAGATAATCACAATTAGTACCGCGTAAACATATATCCTTAATTGCGTTTAGTTATCTGATGTAATTGCATTCATTCGCGCATCATATAAGCACTAAAAAGGGAATTAATACATAAAATGACAAGATGAATTGATTGGAAACAAAGACACAAAAATGCAAAATACTCTTCTTTATTGATGTTTCCAAGTAATTACAGACTCTATCCACCCTGCACACACAGCTACAGGGGTCCGTGCACTCAGTTGCGGACTTCTACCCTAGGCCTCTAAGCACTTAGCTGCAGAGCCTCCACCTACGCTACGACCCGAAACTTAGACTTCTTACTTCAAAGCTATGACTCTCTTACATGATTTTCTCTAAAGCTACTTAGAGCTTGGCTCTTTTTATACAATCCCATGGTCTATAGACCATGGGTAGATATCTTACAACTGAATTTACTTTAAAAAACTAAGGGCAGACAACCCTTTATGACTCATGACACATTTGTGCTCCGCGACCACAAAATGTAGAGTCTTTACAAGTTTCTTAGAAAATTTGACCAAAACATGGGCTTTTAGCCTCAAAACTATCATTAGGGGATCCCATTACCAACAGTGACCCTTGACATTCCCATTTATGACAGTTCAACTACCCTCATGACTCTTCACCTTCTCTATGACTGTTACATCCAACTGTTGACACTCAACGTACACTTGACATAACTCAACATTACAATGCACATGTACTCATGTGAGACAACATGGCTTGAGAAAGACTTGCAAGACATCACTGATAGTCGGTCTACTATGGTGAGACCAACTATTTGACATACTTGTGATGGTGAATTTGGTGAGCTGATGCCAAGCTTGGTCGTCTGTGATGGTGTGCAGGCATCTCATGGTGACATCTTGCTGAAGCGAACTCTTGCCTTCATTGCAACCGGTGCGTTGGTTCGGTTGCTTCATCAAGCTCATCTATTAACATGCACATGGTCTTCTTGGGTAAGGTTGAACTAGAAACACACTAATGCAAAGTGTTTGTGCTGATCTTCAAGTGTGTGTTTGTGGTCATGCGCATCAACTTGCTGAAGTGCATGTTCAGCCCCAGTTGGACTTGCTTCTTGTCTTCTCCTTGGTGATTGTGTTGAATGGGTTGGATTGCATGCGTGCGCTCAAAGTCATGCATGTTGCTAGATCTTTTGCATGCGATCAACAACAATGCTCACCATGTTTGCTCTGTGTCAGCTGTTGGGATGGATCCTTAACTCGTACTGGCGCAATTTCATCCATGAGTGCATGTTGCGCCCACTGTTGTTCTTGTTCCTGCTGCAACTCATTGGATTGTGTGTGCAGCTTCGTGTTCTTCCTGAGTTGCTGCTTTAGCACATGCAACTCCTTCTTCATTCCATCTTCTGCCTTCGCCCAATCTTCATGTCGCGCCATCACTTCATAGCCTGAGTTTCCAAAGTTTATTTCATTATCAGTGGATCTGCTTGATCTTGCAACTTTGCTCTGCCTCTATGTTGTCAACAACCTTCCTCTTACATTCACTGCGTTTGATTCATTTTCTACGTTCGCTACATTTTTTATGCTACCTTCAGCTACTGTTCATGATGTTACTCCCTGTAATGTTGCTACTTGATGTCCTTGTCCATGAACAACTTGATGTCTTCGTGAGTAGGTAAGCCCATGGACACTTGGTCGACTACATCCCTAAGCATGCTCTAAATGGTGTCTTCGTCTCTGCTCTCTTGGAAACCATTGTACATGTATTGTTGAGAGATAAATGAACACATGTGAAACCTGGAGACATGGAAACACTCATAGCAAGCAATCTGTCAATCAAAAACCAAAATGAACATGAGAACTGACTTGAAACATACCTAGGTGAATGATCATGAAGGTTGTACAATTTTGACTGGGAGGTCGGGAGACTGACTGCACGAGGCACAGTCTAGGCTATTGAGAGACTCACCGACTACTGGAACTACACAATGCATAATCCAGTCGGGCAGTTGGCTACTGGGATTACATAATGAGCAATTCTAACTCGGAAAGACTGTTGGCCCAGGGACAATTTTGCATAATTTTTTGGGCCAAGCAACCACTGACCTCCAAAAATGCGCAATTCAGTCCAGGAGGCTAGCGCTAGGCCAAAATGTGCAAATCTAGAGAGGATGGTGAGATTTCCTTCTCCATATTGCGAAATGCAACCTTGATGAAGGTAGAGACCGGGCCAAGGTTGGCCCGACTCGCCAACGGGCAACTGAAAGCAAGTAAGTTGATGGAATGCATGGTGACACTAGGTGATAGAAGAAGTGATAAACAATGCATGAAAAATATGAATCGAAGATTGAGAAAACAGATCAACATGCATGTGGGTGAGGCCGTTCACTGGTTGGGCGAACGTCCGTGCAAAACAGTTTCATGCATGTGACAACAGTGAGGTAGCAATGAAAATTGAAACAGAGCTAGGACAAGCTAAAATATATGTAAATTCTAACTTGTGTTCGAAGAAATCAAGAAAATATTACTCCCACAAGCGAAAACAGAAAAAGCGGTAGAAATGTAGCACAAGGCATGGGAAGCGGGCTCACCCCAAGATAGCTGAGCTGAATGTGCCGATTTCTCCTAGATGTGATGTGGGATGTCAGAGCTACTAGGTTGATGTGAGGGATGAGATCTGTAGCGTCCGATTGATGAGTTTTGATAACATTGAGGTTATGAAGCGCATGCCACAAATCTAGGGGAAGTGACACTTGGAGGGAGGTTTTCGAATGACTCCTTACATGTAACCTCCAACTGCTAATCATAGATCCCTGAAATAAGGGATGAATTTGCATGCTACCTTGGGAGAAGTAGCTTATGCATGCAAGTCTGTTTTGCTCGGTCCCGGAGGGAACCGGTCAACTCAGCTGCACATGTAAGCGAGTGCTTGATTACTGGAGAAAAATGCGCTTTTTGACTATCATCTAGGCTGACTGCCCAAGGGGATTGCACAATTTCTAGACCTAGCAGCTGATTGCTGCCCAGATTTGTGCAAATCCTGGTATGAAATGCCTATTGATAGGAAAAATTATGCAATTATTTCTGGGAGGGTTCGCTGGCAAGATTGCGCAATCCAAGAGACCAATAGGCTGTTAGAGGGAATTGCACAATTCCTAGAGGGAAAGGGTGGTTTCCCTCCAAAAATTCGCAAATTTCACTGTGAAGCTGCTCAACCTGCAGCTGGACTAAGTCTGGATGAGAAACATGTGAAAGGAAAAGATCAAAGTGTGATCGACAGGCTACCTTTGAGCAAGAAAGACACTGAAGCTTGAGGACTTGACGAGGCAAGGCAAGCTGCTGTGAAGGTTGATAGGAAGGCTCCAAAACAGGCTAAGGAAAAATTTTGGAGAGTGGTTGTAGCGCTACAATAGA
The DNA here is from genome assembly GCA_000404065.3 of Pinus taeda. Lineage (NCBI taxonomy): Eukaryota > Viridiplantae > Streptophyta > Pinopsida > Pinales > Pinaceae > Pinus > Pinus taeda. The sequence continues at coordinate 29,485 of APFE030454883.1, read as the reverse complement.
TTGAAAGGGATAAAAATTACTACCTCAATATAATATTTTGATGTGTTATATGGTGACAACAATAGAATTGTGCTTATTTTCAACCTTTTCCATCTTCACTATGGTGACATAAAGGAAAGCAAAGTGATGATTTGATGTAGAGTAAGTCAAGATGTGCAATCCTAGTTGTTTAAAATTTGAGAATTCAAGACACCATGGCATCATCGAGGAACACATTGAAATCAAGGTTTTTGGTGTGGAGTACTTATGATTTGTTTATAGTGTAACATTTACCTTCTCGAAAAAATTTCTACACATGTCAAATTTCATGGTCAAGTTCATAGGGTTGAATATTATTAACATATGTCCTCTTAATTTTCTATAAATTATCAACCACTTGCTAGGGTGGAAATAGCACCATCTTTATTAGAACCTACCATTGAATGTAAATACTTTGCCAATTCCAGCCCCATCAAGTCCTATTAATTAGTCCTACTCTGCACCAAATCCTTTCATTCTCACTAGTGAAAATCATGACATGAATTTACCAAATCGAAGATCATCTTAGATCTCTTGAGTTATATTGCTTCCTCTTCTAGTATATGTAGAATACATAATCATTGATTTCCCTTTTGACTACTTCAAAAAAATGTATGATTTCCATGGATTTTGATAGCCTCATGTATGGGACTTTTAGAATATTAATTGAAATATTTGTTACGTCATATAATTGAGGCATCTAAAGTAGCAAAGAAGGAATCCATTTCAATTACTCTAAAATTTTCTCAAGGTGCCTATATCATAAGAGACACACCAAGGTAAAGTCATGATGTCCCTTCAGTACTGTTACATAAGATTGCTATGAGAGAAGCACACAACTAACCATGATCTCTAGAAAGGCATCATAAGATTTTCTTAGAATATATGGAGTTTGGCTATATTAGCTTGGAGATCATCACAAATAAATGTGTTTATTTGTTGTAAACGAATACACAGTTCAATCATTACATGTAAATTAAAGTGATTGTCCAAGGATATTTTACATGGATTGCAAAGGAAATATTGGATTTCACCAAACAAGAAAGTCTAGAATACCCTATCCTCCATAGAGTTGTTGTTATTTATGTCTATAGTTTTATATTCCTCAACATCAATGTCTTTTCCTAGGAAATTAATATTTGTATTCAAAACGGATCATGGAATTGTAATTGGGGTCCCCCTTAACAAACATAATCTAATAAGTTTCATGAAATATTGAACTTGTGTTGTGAAATTCTTCGTGTATAGTTTCATACCTTTATTGTCCAACCATAATTGATGATGTTTCAACTATATATATCTTATTTAAAAGAAAAAAAAATCAAATTTAGTCTATGGCTTACAAAAAATAGGAGTGGAAAGAAACAACACAAGTTCTATATAAAAAATGCATATTTTCACAATATCACATAAAGTAACACCAAAAGTGATAATGAAATCCATTAAAAATATAGAATTCAAAATTGTTAGAATTGTTTTCAAATTGAGGATATTTACACTTAGTATAATCATCACAAACATCTTATCATTGAGCACTACTCTACAAATTCTTTGAAAAAACTAATTTTGGAAACATTGTGAATAGACATTGTTATACAAGCCAAGACAAATCTATGGAAGTTATTGCCATCATGCCAAACTTTTTACACATATCTCAAGATTATTATTTCTCACAAACTAGTGGGCAAATGGTAAACTTGTTATAAAAAAACGAGAGGTGTCTCTGATGCAATGGGAGATATTTTTCTAACTACACCCCCTCTATGGTATTTTTTCCAATTCCATAAGGCATGGCTAATAAACTACATATTTCATAGCGAACAAAACTACATGACTATTTAACACAAATTACAAGAGAAAATAAAACATATAGAGAATGTGTAAAATAAAAACACATATAAAATCAATAAATGATAAATAACAAGTTATATGGGACAATTAGCCAATGGAAAATATCAATATACACAAATCATTCGAGAATACATCCATAAAGGGTAATAAATTCCTTGTAAACCTTTAAAGCAACCACCACAAAGTTTATGAAGATGCAACACAGTTCCATCCAACTTCACTGGAAGTGACAAGTATTATTAGAGGTAGTTTGAATCTATAAGTTGCAAAGGCTTTTATTGATGTCGAATGTGACAATGTACAAAAGAGATATATCCTATCATGCACATTTCTAAAAATGAGGCCATTCATTGTTATGTGCTTTTAGAAATATGATTGGAAATGTCAACTATGATGGAGGGTTTATGGATGTGGTGATTTTGGAAAGACAATCTAGGTCATTAGTTTCCCAAACATGACAATAAAAGCTCATTCATGGCTACTAGTATAAGATCGATGCTCTTGATATCCTCACCAATTTCTTTTGGAAATATATATGGAAGTTTGTGTTTTATATTGTCTTCACATACATTTGAAGTGTCACCTTTGACAATTTCTACCAGTAGGGTTGAGCCATGACTAATTTATGGGTTTTGGAACACAATACAAGTTGAGTTGGAATGTTTCCTCTATAGCTACAATGTTAGGTATTCCAATGTTGAATATTAGGTGTTTCTATTATATGGCTCCTATATCATACATGATTGTTATACACCAAATGGTCTAAACAATAAAATAATTTCATTTTATAATAGTTAAAAATAATATATTTTAGTATACAATAATATTCTTTGTATTGGAAATGTCATCTTTATAGCTATTACACTTTGAATAACAACATAATTAATGTCTCTTGAAATTAAACTCCTATTGATTTCTATTTACCTATTATTTTATGTAACTTATCACAAAAAATGAAGCATACACAACATATTAGTAAAACATAATTACATAGAAACTGATTGACTATAATACCCCCTTAGACCCCTTTGACTATGGAGTGAAACACCAATGTTAATAACAAGAAATAATTGATGCTCCTAACTACTAGGAAAACTCACAACACACATGATAAATTATTTCCCATTCATTTTTTAGTTACAAGGGCACTTAATAGGAATAGAAGGAACCATACAAACTATTCATCCCATGAGTAACAAGATAATATAGAATTTCCAAAAAATTATATTAATAGTTCCAAAATATATAAATCGAGGAGATTGATATTTAGTTGTTAACACAAACAAACCTAATTCAGGTGGTAAGCTCTTCCTTTGAAGAGATGGATTTTTTTAGTATAATTCATCTTTTTGCAACATTGGAGTAATGAATCCTCTAGAATCATAGCTAGAAATATGTCAAATGTGAAATTCCAATCACCAAAGTAGAAAATGAATTTACATTGACTTAATTACACCATAATATGCTTGTAGAAAACACAATTTATTTTAAAAGAATATATAAAACTTTGACATTGAGTGCCTTTTCTCAAAAATGCAAATAAGCCACTTTGGATTTGAGTTTAGACCAAAATTTGTGGTGCTCAAATAATATGGTTTTGACTTTGAATCACAATCCATGTTAATAAACATCCTTGTTACAAGTGTCTAGATTCCAACCTACCCTATCACTTCGATATTTTAATTATGCCTAGTTCACATATATGCAAGGGAAACTTCTATTATTCAAATTGAAAATTCTAATTTGTTGTGTAAACATTTAGGATGGATATCAATACACCACTTTATAGGAGGAGAAAAACTCCACTAATCCTTTATTTACTTTCATAGATTGTGAAAGAAATCACCAATTTAAAATAATTCTTTTGCAACTTGTATTTTCACAAGATCTACATTGAAACCAATGGTGTAGTAGGCAAGAATAGGAGGAGATACAAGTTTTAGAGCTATCAACTAACAACTCATTACTTTACTAGTTTTGAATGGGCCTATCATAACACAAAAGGATTATTTTAATATAGGTTTGTAGTAAAGAGAAAAGTGTGCATATCTATCTACCTATATAAAAAATGTATTTGAGTACCAATAAAAACAACCACATCTAGTATGTCAATATTTAACACAAAATCATGTCCTTATGAATTGGAAGAAGAAGGTGCACTTACAATATGATGGTATTTCATACTAAAATTCATTTTCCTTTCCCTTAAAATTTTAAGTATGAAATGAAGCTTTGTATACTAGTGGCTCACTAATATTAGCATTTGTTGACGGCATCCAATGCCGTCAACAGTAAGGGGGTCTCCTCGTTATGAAGTCCCAATTAGACCTCACACTGTTTGGAGTAGGAGCCCCAACTGGAAAGTATGGTCGGTTTCCATTATCTTAAAGATTTTCCTTGGATGCAATGAATGACACAAGAGAAACACATGCACTTTTGAGACAAATAAGTATGTTAGCCTTGTGAATTATTTAATTGTAAGGTGTATAATTGCTCTTTCACGAAATGGAAATGAAAGTGATTCTTTAAGAGAAAAGTAATAGTACTATCCTATTAAAGACACACAGATATATTTGAAAGAGTCGTAAGTAATCTTGTGAAATAGTTCACAAGGAAACCACTATCATGAAACAAAAATACACGATTCAAAGAAGCATACTAAAGCCAACGAAGTAGTTCATTTTAATTAGTATGAATTAACACAAACATATAACGCAAACAATGGAAGAATAGTCTCACAATCATTCACAACATATGCATGAAAAGTGTGTCGACTCTAAGAGCTTTGAATTATGGAGTGAAAGTTCCAAGATACACCATTAAAATGATACAACACTTGTTCAAATAGTGAAACTTTAAGCAACTACTTTCTTCTCAAAATCCCATTCTTCTCTCTTATGCCTAGCTTGAGAAGCCAAGGTAAAAAGTCCTTTTGCTTGAGCTATGAGGCTATATATATAACAAATGAGGTGACTCTTCACCTCCCTTGTGACTCTTGAGCTCCCCTCATGACTCTTGAGCTTCCATATGACTTTTCAAACTCCTAAGAGACATTTAGAATTCTATATGACTTTTCACATTATTTTAGTGACCTTTGGATTTCCACAAACTTTAGATTTATCATTTTCTTAAAATTACATAATTAAATCCACAAATGATGTGACAACATGATGACTCATATGACTCTTGAGATGAAACTTCGACAAGACATGACTTGGCACTGATGACATGGACTTCATTATAGAGTGCTTATGCCAATCTTCACTTTTTGCTTCCCTCTTTGTGTCTTCATGATAAATGTTGCATGTTATTTATCTTCCTCCTATAAAAGGCTTGATGATATGGAGTCTTCTATGTGCTATTGATCTTCCATCTCATGTCATAATCTAGTGTCCCTTATTCTTCTTGTTTGATGATCATCCTTGTATTTGCAGCTTCATAAGTGTTTTTTTCATGATTTACTTGACATACTCCTTAAACATCATTCTTTCATGTCAAGATACAATACATGTAGATGAAATTCACTCATGACAAAATGATTTCAGTCTGGAAATATCCTAGCCTAATTCTCTTCATGAAATTCACTTATTAGACCTGGGATTGAGGGAAAGACAGAGGAGAAGGCTCAAGGATTGTGTAGTGCACAGTTCTAGGAGGCATGGATGATGGATTGATGAGTGTGACTACGGAATGTCTAGTGGCTAGAGGAATTAGAGATAAGGGTGTGTAGTTGAGTGAGATAGTGACATGGTGAGGTAGGCTTACCCACTGTGATTGCGTAGTATGCAGTTTAAGAGAGAGAACAGGCCTCTAGATTGTGCAGTTTCACAGTTCAAAGAGACATGGAGGTTGACTGCTGTCAGAAACTACGTAGTTCAAAGTGGGAGGTTGTCTGAGAGGCAGGATTGTGTAATTTTGAGGGACAGGAGGTAGCAACTGGGCACTATGAATGAACAATGCAAATTTCTTGGAGGTAGCAATTGTGCATTGCATAGTTCCATGAGGCAAGGGGTGCTAACTGAGGTTTGCAATTACTAGTGCGCCACTCAGGGAGGTAAAGTGAAGCAGGGTTGGTTGGGTAAGGAGCTCCCCAAAATTTGACTAAGTGTGGGATCAATGAGGCAAAGGTGAAACTGAAACAAGACTTGAACATGATCACACACTCATAAATTATCAACGACACAACAGTGAAACATTAACATCCAAAATCAGCATGAACCCTTTGAAACAATAATATAATGACACTTACCTCCAAATGCGACACTTAATATACACTTTGAGACACAAGTGATGACACTAACAAAATAGTGCATAAAACTTTGGAAATGAGTGTAGTTAATGTCTATATGATACATAAGACTCATAATTACCAAATTTCCTCTTAAATATGCGTTAGAACTCCCTTTCGCAAAGTGAGACACTTTCCTTTCCAAAATATGACACAAGTTTTCTTCATAAGGGGACTTAGAAAATTAGAGGATAAATATGGAACATCTTTTGCTACTAGAAATGAAAACTCAAATAACTAAAGTAGGGTCCAAAATTTGAATGTAGGCCAAAATTTGGAGGGTGTTGTAGTAGTGACACAACATTATAAAGATACAAAATTTAAAAGAAACATCATAAATGAGAGGGATACTATGTTGTGGCGCTATATAGTAACTTGAATAAGTGAATGAGCCCTTTATATTGATATGTTGATAGGTGAACCTTTTTGTTGATAAGCATAAGACAAACCTTAGAAGCTAAAACTGAAACTCTATCATCTTTGAGCATGTCAATAGGAAAAGTAGGGAAAAAATAGTGATAAAATATTTTTTTCAAACATTAAGGAAAAAATAAAAATGCAAGCAAGAGAATGGAGTTGAAGAGGAATAATATTGATTTTTTGGGGATAGATGGTTGAGAGAATTTGAAGTAAAACAAAAAACAAGGTTTGTCTTTACAACACCTAAATATCCAATTAATTATAGTTAAACATGTAGTCAAAGTGAATAATCCATATTGACTTGTAGATGAAGCCATGACATTGATGAGCGCCAGTATTGCAGCAAGGATGCTGCAACTCTTGGGCTACCAACTTTACTTATCAACCCGAGGTTCATACAAACTTGGAGGTGATAGTGCTATATGCACAAATAGAAGTGAAGGTCCTGCCTGTTGTCATTGTTCATCTGGTGAGAGACCCCAGGGGTTCCAAGCTGGATTTCTATAGAGTCAGAAGAAGCTTGATTCTTTGATGGAAGAAGAGAAAATCTATTCTAAGAGAGCTACTCTACTGCAGTAGTGAAGAAAACAACATGTAATGCTAAATCACACCATATCCTAATTAACCATTTAAAAAAAATATGCTAAGCAGAATTATTAAATCAACACTAACCTAAAGCTGCTATCTAAGTTACAAAAGTAAAGAGCCCAAACCAAACTAATGTGTAAGAAAGGAAACTCAACTAAATCTGTTTTCACTTTTTTTTAGTAAAATCAATCATGCAATTTAATTGTTCTTGTAGATGTGATAGATGGATGGAAGGTGGTTGAGGATGGCTAGAAGGAGTATTGCGATGATCGGACAGTGTTGGAATCTGATTGAATAACCAAATCAAAGCTCAGGAGTGGCAGCGTTTAGAGAATACGTAGAACAAATTTCGAGAAGGAGTCAAGCGGAAGAGCAATCAAAGATTGAAATCAGTGAAAGGAAGACGTAATGAAGTAGCAGTACACAGGAACTGTTGGATTAATCGGATCAACGAACATGATTAACGAAAGATGAGTGGTGGAGATCTTATCGCATGAGACTACGTTAATAGATGGATGGATCACATTAAGTGACGCGTCGACAGAAGGGTGGAAAACGTGCGGAATGATGGAGTGGTCTTCATAGGCGGTAAGGAGTATCTCGCGCAACCTAAGAGCTATAATTGGAATTCCTAAATTTCACGCCATTAGCCTAAGTGAGTGACACGTAGCACGAGAAAAACACTTTTCTCACGTGCTCTCGGTCGGATATCGGTCATGCATGAATTCACGCGAGCTTGTGCGATAGCCGTTGGATCATGCAGGATTGATCAATGGTGGAGATCAGCTAAGCTAGTTGGCGAGCGTTTGATGCGATAGCCATTGGATCAAGCGAGACAGATCAATGGTGGAGATCGACCAAGCTAGTTGGTGAGCAGGTGACGCGATCGAGCGGTCTTCATAGGTGGTAAGCAGTATCTTGCGCGCCCTAAGAGCTGTAAGCGGTATTCCTAAATTTCATGCGATTAGCCTAAGTGGGTGACACATAGCACGGGAAAACCACTTTTCTCGCATGCTCTCGGTCGGATATCGGTCATGCAAGAGTTCACGCGAGATGGCACGATAGTCATTGGATCATGCGGGATTGATCAACAGTGGGGATCGACCAAGCTAGTTGGCAAGTGGGTGATGCGATATTCGTTGGATTAAGAAAAACAAATCGATGGCGGAGATTTGGAGCACCTAAAGTCAAACATTTAAATGAATATGCGACACGCGGTTGGCGGTGATTGGTCAGGTTTGTTGTGGATCAGACGGTAAGGAAATCTACGGGTATAATCTGATTAAGACATGATTTATTAGCTTCCGCATATATTATGCATGAAGAAAGTGCTAAAGGAAATGAGAATATGAGTTAGATCCTATTACAAAAAGAGAGTGATGGAAAAAGATAAAAATGAAATTAACCAAGTACTGAATCAACACGGCAAACTCCAAATCTCATGTAAGAACTAAAAATCTGTGTTTTTGGGGTTGCTGAAGCGTCTCTTCCTCAAGTCATGGTCCCAGAGGGAGGAGGTGAGGCTGAGGCACCTGCTGACAACCTTATGGTGATCTTTTTCTCCTTGCTAACCTGCTAATTGAAAGAAGGCACAAATGGAAGAAAACTAAAACAAAACCAATCTACGCTACACTACTGTAATGGAAATGAAACTACTTAAGCAATTGAATGATTAAACCATGAATCTACGCTAGAATACATGTACAATCAAGAGGAGCCTTGGCTGCTAGGGTTGGGACCTAACCCAATAGCTTCATCCCTCTAAGTTAACTCAGTGCTGGCTCAAAACAAAACTCATTCTTATTATCAAAACAATGGATTACATAAAAAAACTGTCACAAGTATTGCAACTCGAAAATAGAGTAAAGTTTTACAATAAAAAACATGAATCCTCCTGAGGTCATAGGCCTCTCTACTTATACGTCTGAAGTCTCCAACGAATTCCTTAAAATTAGGGAGGCTCAGTTCCCAAACTCGAGATAAACTGGTGCCTTGACTTTCACTTGTTTGGCTGCCTTCTAGTCCTCATGATTTGGCTATTTTCACTCCAAGCTGATGGAGGAATATTCGAATGGGGTGTAGTAAATGAGGAGGATTTACCTCCTATAATTCCTCTCCCTTGTCCCATTCAAGTTTTGATCAAGGTCTTTACCAAAATTCCTTGCTTTTATCCTTTAATCTTGCATTAAATGCACATTAGACCACAAAGAAAAATATCCAACTCTAACTCATCTCATAAACAAAATATAATGAAGATTATGCGATAAGTTGTGAGAATAGTTGGTTTGACTAAGCTAGGAGGTGAATTAAGGCCCATATAATTATCCAATGATGAGGCTCATCATCACCCCCCCACTGAAAGTGTTGCTCATCCTTTGGGGAACTTAGTAAATGTCCATGTCTTTTATGGCTCTAGTAGCCTCTCTGACATCTCGTGCCTCTATTGTGGTCTCTTCTTCTTGTTCATAGAAGCATGCTTTCCTTTCTACTTCTTCCCACTGCCTCTTTTCCTCTTCTTTTTTTCTCCCTTCTAGCATCCCTAGGAGTAGTGGTGGACTGAGTTTTAGGCCTATCCAATTGATCTTCAACCTTTACATCGATTTCTTGTACATAGGTGTCCTGTTGAGTGCCTCTCTCAACCTTTGAGGGGAGTGATATTATCTTATCTTTGAGCTGTGTGGTAGTGTGTTCCATCTCCTGAAGCAAGCATGTATACTATCATCTCCTAGCAGCCTAAACATATCCTCAAAATGTGAAATTGCTTACTCTTGGGTAGCAAAATATCTAGCTGCCAGCGGAGGATCATTTGCAATTAGATTATGGTTGTTGATTAGGGCCATGGGATTTGATTGTTCAGCTCTGATGAAAATAGGTTAATTTTTTTCTTTGGCCAATATTCTTTTCATCTTTGTAGCCCTTGACTCCTGATGGTTCATCCATGATGCCAAAGCCATTAATTGTAGATGTCCTAGCTCGACATTAGGATCCCAAACATTCATGTCTATGAGGGCCATGTTGTGAAAGTAAAACTCAGCCATTTTGGCCCTATCCTCTAGTGTAATTTGATCACAAAGATCAATAAACTGCCCGTAGTCCTGAAATGGCATGGTGCCCCTTTGTGCTAGTGTTTTAATCTGAAATTGCATCCATTGTTCTTTGAGGTAAAGAGCATAGGATTTAGCTGGCATCCTACAATTGATGGCCTCCAAGGAGAGGCTAGCCATACATGCTAGTTGGTTTTCCTTTCCCGCAACTATCCTCTCAGCCATGCATTTTCCCTCTCAAGTTGATCTCTCATCATTGCTTCTTTGTCCCTTAAGCCAATTAGCTCTTTGTTTTTCTTATCTTCTTCCTCTTGCTGTTCTTTCTCATCTCCATCAGTTTCTTCCTTCATTTCCTCCTCTGTTTCAACATCATCCTCCTTCTCTTCTCCCCCTTCTTCTTCTGCTTCATCATGTTCCTCTGTATTAGTTTCTTCTTCATCCATCTCATCCCCATCTAGCTATGTATCTTCTTCTTCTTGTTTTGCCTCCACCTCACTGACAGAAGGAATAACAACATAGGTGATGGTTTTGATGTCATCCTCTACTGGTAAGTCTTTGAAGATTGACCATGTTATAGGGATCCTGAGGTTTTGGAGGGCATCATCAACGAGGATCCTTATCAACCCATGGTGAGCCAATTTTTGGGAATTCCCTTCCTTTAATTTGTTGCTGGAGTCTATGAGTGATTGCATCAAGAAATAGGGTATTCTGAATCTTTGGTGAATTGGTATTTCTACCCCAAATGTTAATTCTTCAAGCATACTAAAATGGTAGCCATAAACAACACTCTATCTACCCTCACATGAGATACATTTGATGAGTTGGTAACCTACCTCACTCCATGGATATGGCAGACTGTCCCTCCTTACTCCATTTTTATCCTCTATGGGTTCTTCACCTTCTAAAAAGAATTTCCTTTTTGCCACTTGACTGTCTGCTTTGTCTTCTTTTCTCCATGGAATTCCTAGGGAAAGTGTGGTGACCCTATTGGTGAGCTCTGGGGTGAGATCTATAGTGATCCCTTTAACTATAACAGTGGCATGGATTTTTTGTGTGGAGTGAGGGGATGACAAAATTCTTTAGCCACCTCATCATCACACCCTGTGAATTTTTTGAAAAACCCCATCAATTTGTGTCGTATAAATATTTCAAGCACTTGGGGGTGTTGTTGTATCCTCACAATCTTTGTGGGTTCTCTCCTATTAAACCCTCCTGCCATCTTTCTTGTGAGGCTTGAGGAGGAAATGAGAGGTTTGACACAAGAATTTTAAATTCAGGAGAAAACAGAGTTTCTTGTGTATGTAATTCACCTCCCAAAATTGTTATATCCACTAGATTTTAGAGCATTTCTAGTTCATTTGCTTGTAAATGGTGATGGATTTTTAGATCCTACCTTTTTAGAATGGTGGCAGTGAACAATTTCGTGATGTTCCCTCTTGAAACCCTCTCTACCTATCCTATAGACCGCCTCTGTGTATCCTGTAGACTGTTCCTGTGCATGCTCATGTAGAAATTCTCTTGCAGAATGATGGATCCTTGCTTCCAGTGGGTGGCCAGAGTTATAAGAGCAACTTGAGTGAGGGAGTTTTGAGGAGGTGGAATGCATGAATTCATGCAAACTATGTTTTTTTCCCCACTCCTCGTAATTAGATTCCACCTGGTAGATCTATAGTTAACCACTTCTTGTCCTACTCCTCCTCTATCTTTGAGTTGACTGTAGCCAGGTGTGAGAGGACACTCGATTTTGTACGTGATGACCGAACGAAGGTGGCAAAGTTAACTGGCCACCTTTTCACTTATAAACCAACTACCTCATAACCATTACAACTTTTGATCAAATGATGCATATGAATGTGTGAGTGGGATACTTAGTTGTGGTCTCGATGCCATGCTGCAGTTGTCGAAGATCAGAGGTGCAACATTGTTTATTTGTTGCATGGTCATTCTTCTTCCTCCTCTACTATTTGCTGATGGTTTCTTGGATTTTACAGGTGTCTATGACTGAAGATCTGATGTTGCTGCTACTGTAGAGCTCCTGGATCATCTTAGTGAAGACCTGTAGCTGATAATTGATATTCCATGGGATAGGTTGCTACAGGATGTCCTGTAGCTACTTCTCCCTTAGAATTTCTTAATCATGTTGCTAGCTGGGGCTGTGAGGATGCTGTAATGAATGGACAGAGGGAGTAGGAGTGTGTGTGGAGTAAGGGACATTCAGGTAATGCTCTTAGTCTCCTCTGTTTTCCCTTTTTTCTTTTTCTTTTTCTTTGTCATAATTGGCAGAAACTGATCTCTTTTTGTTTTGAATGGTGAGTTCAGGGATGATGGTAATGGACGAGGTAAGGGGCTAGATCATGTCTAGAATGAATTTTGGGGACCTAACCAACCTACCATTCACCCTCAGATTGCTTCCTATAGGTTTTCCGGGCCATTGTAATTCCTATAGGATCATCCTGTAAGTTTTGAGGGGATCCTGTAGGAATACAGGGGATCCTGTAGAAAACATAGTCTTTGGTTAAATTGAAGTAATGAAGTGAAAAAATAATGGAATTGATGGAGGGATGCATGGTAAGTAGTGGAGGAGATAAATATATGTGAGGCAGGGTTCCCTTTGGATCTTCTCTTTGCTCCTTGATTATTTTTCTTGCCCACCTGCAAATACAAATTATGTCCTTTTTCTCTCTTTTTTTTTTTGAAAAACACCTAGGTTGGCTCAGAGAGGTTTTAACACTAGATGTTTGCCCTGGGTGCCTCAAGGAAGGTTTTCACCCAGGGATCTTCTTATTCTTTTTTCCTTTTTTTTTCTTCATTGGGCCACCTCACGAGGTTTTCAACCCAACGATGGGACTCAGGCACCTCATGGAGGTTTTCACCTGAATCCTTATTCTTTTTTTCTCCTTTTCAGTGACCTAATGAGGGAGGAGCTAGAACTTGCTCCACCATCATCACTGCCTTATTGATATTGTCAATGAATTCTTGTTTTGATAAAGGCCTCTTGTACATCTTCAATCGGTGTCCATTAATAAGCAATGGAATGGCTTCTTCATCTATAGTTCTAATTTGCACTGAACCATTATCATGGCATATTTCCACCACGTAAGCTCCTAGCCATCTTGTCCTTAGCTTTCCCTTGAAGTATTTATACCTAGAATCATATAACAATTCCCAATCACCCTCTTCAAATTGCTTCTCCTTAAATTGTCTATCATGTCAGATCTTCCTCTGAAGCTGAACTATCTCTGTATGTAGGAGGGCATGCATTTTAAATTCATCCAAGCCATTCAAATGGAACAATATTTCTTTCTGTGCATGACTAAGATCCAAATCTAGTTGGGCTGCCATCCTCAATGTGTTATATTCAAACTCAATGGACAGAAAAGCCTTTTTCCCATAAACCAGCTCATAGGGTGTAAATTCAATGGTGGTCTTCCATGTTGTATTATAGGCCCAGGTGGCCTCAACTAGTCTCTCTGCCCAATCCTTCATGTTGCTGCTCACTACCTTGGTTAAGATGCTCCCCAGTGCCGTGTTGGTCACCTCCACTTACCCATTAGCTTGTGGATGATAAGGAGTGGAGGTCCTATGCTTGATTTTGTGATGGCTGAATAGTTCTTCAATCATGTTGGAGGTAAACTAGATGCCTTGGTCTGTGACTAGCTCTCTAGGGTAAATTTGTAGAATAAATTCTCACTTAGGAACTCAACCACCTTCTCTTTTGTTTCTACCTTAATCGCCTTGCTTTCAACCCACTTAGTTAAATAATTAGTGCACATAATAATGTACTATTTTTTCTTTGAAGGAGGGTTGATAGGCCCAATGAAGTCCATGCCCCACTTGTCAAATGGATTGAAAGTCACTTGAGGTTGTAGGGGCATTTCATCTCGTGGAGTAGGCTTTCCCATCCTCTAGCACCGATCACACTGACTAATGTACTTTTTCACATCCCGATGAGGAGTGGTCCAATAATAGCCCACTTGTAACACTTTGAATTTTGTCCTCTTTGCTGCAAAGTGACCTCCACAAGGCCCATCATGACAGGTTAGAAGGATTCTGGATTTGAGACCTCTGTGGTACAATATTTTTGATTCAGACATCGGAGATTCCACAGTAATAAGATTTTTCTGCCAACGTTTCGAATCCCAACTGGGATCCATTCATCAGGGCAACTTGAGCTTGATGATGGTCCCAGTTGGGTTTCGAAACGTTGCAGAAAAAATCTTATTACTGTGGAATCTCCGATGTTGAATCAAAAAGGTTAGAAGGATGTCAAACTCCTCTTTCCCTACACACCTTCTCAGGATTGATCTTGCCCAATTTTTTTGAAATATTGCCCCAATAGGTGGAGGGGCAATTTTCCTGACTATCTTGCTCTTTTCTTTGGAGGGAAAGTTTGGTGGGAACTGTGTTGATACCAAATAGTTTGCTATATTAGAAAACCATGGGGAGAGAACTGAAATAGCAAACAAATGCTTGTCTAGTAACTAGTCATCCACCATTCCTTCTTCACCTATAGGAAGATTCATCCTAGATAGAAAGTCTGCAACAACATTTTCCTTACCAGGCTTATCAACAATAGTTAGATCAAACTGTTGTAATAAAAGTAACCATTGTATAATTCTAGCATTCACATTTGTTTTTTTCATTAACTATTTGATTGCAGCATGGTCAGTATGCACAAATGTTTGGTAGCCTGTAATGTAATGCATAAATTTGTTTAATGAATGCACAACAGCCAAGAGTTCCTTTTTGGTCACAGTATAATTTAGCTCAGCCTTTGATAAGTTCTTATTGATAAAATAGATGGCATAGGGAAATTTCTCCTCTACCTGACCTAAGGCTGCTCCAATGGCTTTGTGTGAGGCATCAACATGAATATGAAAAGGGAGGGCCCAATTTGGGCCTCGAAGAATTGGTGCAGTGGTTAACTTACCCTTTAAAATGTCTAAGGTCTCTTTACAACTTTTTGACCATATAAACTAAGAATATTTGGCCAACAACCCAAATAAAGGAGAGGAAAACTTGCTGAAGTCCTTTATGAAACTTCAGTAGTATCTAGCCAACCCCAAGAAACTCCTTACATCCCTCTGCTCTTACAGAGGTGGGACCCTTTGGATGATTTCTATTTTGTTTGGGTCCACCTACAGTCCTTACTGAGATATTGAATGACCTAGCATGATCCCTTCAATCATTAAGAATTCACATTTTTTGAACTGAGAGACGGGTTCATTTCAATGCATTTGTGCAATACTTTGCCTAGGTTAGTTAGGGCTTCTTGAATATCACAGCCATAAGGTGTAAAATCATCCATATAAATTTCCATCGCATCATGTACTAATTCGGCGAAAATACTTAAGACTAGTCTCTGGAAAGTGGAAGGAGAATTGCATAGGCCAAAAGGAAGGACCCTATAGGAAAAAGTACCCCAAGGACAGGTGAATGTGGTCTTATCCTGGTCTTCTAGGCAGATTTGGATTTGGTTGTATCCATTGAATCCATCTAGGAAACATAAAAACTTTTTCCCTGCCAAGCCATCTAGCACTTGGTAAATGAAGGGTAGGGGAAAATGATTCTTCTTTGTTGCTTTGTTCAACTCCCTATAATCAACACAAATCCTCCACTTACAATTTTTCTTGGGAACTAACACTAAAGGAGGTACCCACTCACTGTCGGAGATAGAGTAAATGAATCCTGCATCTAGCATTTTTTGCAGTTCTTCTTTGACTATATCTTTAAGAGCTAGATTTACCCTCCTTTGTGGTTTCCAGACTGGCTTGCAACCTTGTTTGATGTATATGTGGTGAGTACACACTAAGGGGTGTACTCCCTTCATTTTCTTGTAACTCCAAGCGAAGGCTTCTAGGTTTTCCCTCAACATGTTGCATAGCTTTTCCTCTTTGAGAGCAGAAAGATATGGATTAATTTTCAAAGTTTTCTCTAGGCCGAATTCTATGGTTTTGACATGGAGCAGGTTGGAATCGGCCAAGCATAAGTCAATTGGATGATTGTTCTGGGTTTCCCTTACTTCTTCTTCTAATGGTAATGAACTAGGAGTTGGACTTTGGAGTAGGTGTTCAATTAAGTCATCCTCATCTTGCTGTCCTCTTCCTATGGTTGCTTCCAAAGCATAAAGTTTGGTGGAATAAACCTCATCTTCTTCCTCCTTCTCCAACCATAAAGGTAAATCATGCTCTAGAGAAGGTTGAGTAGGAGGGTATATGACTAACTGTTTGGACATATGCCCATTCTTGATGGTCATATTCTCAGCTCTGCAGCTAATGTAAGCATCGGCTGTGGCCAAACATGGCCTCCCAAGGATGTGAGGGTAACCAGTAATCTTAGACTTAGGCTAGATAATTAGAAAATCTGCAAGGTACTCCCAGGAGCCAATGGAGACCATCACATCCTCCACAATTCCCTCAGGTGTGACTATGGAATGGTCTGCAAGTTGCAGAAGTATTGTGGCCTTCCTCAATGAACCTTGGAGGTTGAGCTTGAGCATGGTGTCCTTGGTCATCACATTGATGGCAGCCCCAAGATAAATCAGAGTGTGTGGGACGATGGTTCCATTGATGTGCACATCTACTACAGGGCTTCCAAGGTCAAAATATTTCAAACATATTACCTGCCCCAACATTAAGTCGGACAACTGCCCAATGACATTAATGGTAGGGGCATCCCTTTTTCTTCTTCCTGGATGCTTGAATAATTTCTCCTTAATCAACTTATTGTAAATGGGAACATCTTTTATTGCCTAGAGAAGGGGGATATTTACACATAGATTTTTGAATTCTCCTAGAAGTTTAGTTTCTTCTGGGGTAGGCTGGAGTGGTTGGGCTAATCTCTCAGGAAAGGGTGGATTTAATTTAAGGTTGCTTTCCTCTCTTTCTTCCTCAACCTCCCTATGTGGAGAGGGAGGTTGGTTATCTAGGAGAATTCTCCCAGATATTAGGTTGATCTCCTGGATTTCTACAACATAAGCTGGGTATTTTGTCTCTCCAATGTATACTTGTTGAGCCCGTCTATTTTTTGGGTTCGGATTTGGCTGCCCATGCATCTGGGGTTTCTTGGGTGGAGCAGAGTGTAGGATTTGTGGTTGGGTAGGTGGTGGAGGCAATAGAGCTAGAGCATTGTTGTATTGGGGCCTCCACCCCTGTAGTGGGGTATTCCACTAAGGTTGTGGTGGAATGTAAGGTTGAAATGACTGGCTGGCTGGCTGGGCATGATACTGAGATGCATAGGACCAAGGAGGGGGTATAGACCAAGAAGGATGAGCAGGGGGTCCCCAAGAAGGTATAGTTGTGGTTTGGTTGGGGTTGTAATATGCATGGGATGACCCTTGCATACCCTGCTGGTATGGTCTAGGCCTAGGAGGTCTCGTTTGGTTGATGTAGCAAAGCTGCTCAGTGACCCTTTCAGCTCCTTGATATACAACTTTGAGTCTGGGTAAAGAAGGTCACTTGTCTGTGGAGTGGTTTTATTCACAGACCGAGCAAATCTCAATGCAGTTCAATGGGTATTCGTTCCTGCGATGCCTCCTAGTGCATCTAGGACAAAATATGGCCAAGGCTTTCTCTGCTTCCTCTTGCTTCCTTTTGATGTTCACAGTGTCCAATTGCAAGGCAATGGTTTGCAGCATCTCACTTTTGAAATCTTCCAGCATATTTCCAATTTCACCCTTGATGGATGAGTTGGAAGATGATGTACTGGCCATAGGTTGACTACTCCTACCCTTTTTCCTGGCTGCCCTAGAATGGTTTCTAAAGATAGCCTTGATATCCTCATATTGTAATTGGTAAATATCTCCTCCTGCTAACAGATGTAAGGTATCCAAAAGATCTTCCCTTACTCCTCTAAGCAGGACCAACTTTAGTGACTCAGGGTCAAGTGTGCACCTGGCCCTTTTGTAACTAAGCTGGAATCTTTCTTCGTAGTCTTTTAAGGATTCATCCTAGCCCATGGTCATCCTGAAAATATCTTCTTTAGTATCCTTTGACCTACATTAGTCCTGATTATTGTTGTTAAAATCTTGTTGCATCTGAGCCCAAGTTGTGATGCTATCTCTAGGTAAGCCCATGAACCAGCACAATGTTGCAGCCTTGAGGGCAGATGGAAACAGTTTTAACTTTTTCTCATCATTTGTATAGTCATAGGTTCAGAATATAATAGAAAAATCAAATAGGAAAGTGTCGGGGTCCTCTGTGGTTAGGCCATGGAAATGAGGTAGGGCAGAGGGACTTATATTCTTCATCTTGGTGTCCCCATTAGTTTTCCTGATGGGGAAGGCACCTTAAACTCTTTCTCTATTCCCTCTGTCATTTCGGTTTTCAGCCATTGGTTCAGTAGGAATGGGTTCCTCTTATTCTTCTTATTCCCTTGTAGGTTCTTCAAATATGCCAGGTTGCTCACCTAAAGGTTCCTCCAGTTCACAACCACTGAAGAAGAGAGAAGGTTCGCTGTTGGATGTAGTGGGGGTATTTGGTAAGAATTCCCTAAATTGTCCCAATTCCTACGAGGCATGAAAGAAATTGTTTTTGGGTTAGTTTTTGTAAGTTTTTTTTAGTTGGAAAGTACTTTGCAGAAATGAAATTGTTGATTTAATGAAAACTACTGACAGAAAGTAAAGTTACTTGTTGAATTGAAATTCTATTTGCAGAATGGAAAGTAAAGCAGATAATGACAACTGAAAGAAAGGAATCTACTAGATTACTTTTGCAGAAATTAGCTAATGGAAAAAAATTGAAGACTAGAAATAGAAGAAAAGAAAACAGTACTCACATTCTACTCAGACACCTCCCCGACAACGACACCAAAAAGTGATGAGTGCCAGTATTGCAGCAAGGATGCTGCAACTCTAGGGCTACCAACTTTACTTATCAACCCAGGGTTTGTACAAACTTGGAGGTGACAGTGCTACATGCACAAGTAGAAGTGAAGGTCATGCTTGTTGTCACTGTTCATCTTGTGAGAGACCCCAGGGGTTCCAAGCCAGACTTCTATAGAGTCAGAAGAAGCTTGATTCTTTGATGGAAGAAGAGAAAATCTATTCTAAGAGAGCTACTCTATTACAGTAATGAAGAAAACAACATGTAATGCTAAATGACACCATATCCTAATTAACCATTTAAACAACTATGCTAAGCAGAATTGCTAAATCAACACTAACCTAAAGCTTCTATCTAAGTTACAAAAGTAAAGAGCATCAAACCAAACTAATGTGTAAGCAAGGAAACTAAACCAAATCTATTTTCACTTTTTTTTTTGTTTTTTTTTTGTAAAATCAAGCATGCAATTTAATTGTTCTAGTAGACGTGACAGGTGGATGGAAGGTGGTTAGGGATGGCTAGGAGTATTGAGATGATCAGATAGTGTTGGAGTCTGATTGAATAACCAAATCAAAGCTCAGTATTGGTAGTGTTTAAAGAATACGCAGAACAAAGTTCGGGAAGGAGTCAAGTGGAAGAGAAATCGAAGATCGAAATTAGTGAAAGGAAGACATAATGAAGCAGTAGTGCGTAGGAACTGTTGGATTAGTCAAATCAACAAACAAGATTAATGGAGGATGAGTGGTGGAGATCTTATCGCAGGAGACTACGTTAATAGATGGATGGATCACATCAAGTCACGTGTCGACAGAAGGGTGGAAAACGTGTGGAATGATGGAGTGGTCTTCGTAGGTGGTAAGAAGTATGTCGCGCGCCCTAAGAGCTGTAAGCTTAATTCCTAAATTTCACGCAATTAGCCTAAGTGAGTGACACGTAGCATGGGAAAACCACTTTTCTCACGTGCTCTCGGTCAGATATCGGTCGTGCAAGAATTCACGCGAGATTGCACGATAGTTGTTGGATCATGCGAGGTTGATCAATGGTGGAGATCGACCAAGCTAGTTGGCGAGTGGGTGACGCGATAGCCGTTGAATCAAGCGAGACAGATCAATGGTGGAGATCGGCCAAGCTAGTTGGCAAGCGGGTGATGCAATGGAGTAGTCTTCATAGGTGGTAAGCAGTATCTCACGTGCCCTAAAAGTTGTAAGCGGTATTCCTAAATTTCACGCGATTAGCCTAAGTGGGTGACACATAACATGGGAAAACAACTTTTCTTGCATGCTCTTGGTTAGATATCGATCGTGCAAGAATTCATGCGAGATTGCGTGATAGCCGTTGGATCATGTGAGATTGATCAATGGAGGAGATCGACCAAGCTAGTTGGCGAGCGGGTGACGCGATAGCCGTTGGATCAAGAAAAACAGATTGATGGTGGATATTTGGAGTGCCTAAAGTCAAACATTGAAATGAATATGTGACACGCGGTTAATGATGATTGGTCATGTTTGTTGTGGATCAGACGGTAAGGAAATCTACGGGTATAATCTGATTAAGACGTGATTTATTAGCTTCCGCATATATTATGAATGAAGAAAGTGATGAGGGAAATGAGAATATGAGTTAGATCTTATGACATAGCAAGAGTGATGGAAAAATATAACGATGAAATGAACCAAGTACTGAATCAAGACGACAAACTCCAAAGCTCATGTAAGAACTAGAAATCTGTGTTTTTGGGGTTGCTGAAGGGTGTCTTCCTCAAGCCATGGTTCCAGAGGGAGGAGGTGAGGCCAAAACACCTGTTGATAACCTTATGGTGATCTTTTTCTCCTTGCTAACCTGCTAATTGAAAGAAGGCACAAATGGAAGAAAACTAAAACACAACCAATCTACGCTACACTGCTTTAATGGAAATGTAGCTACTTAAGCAAATGAACGATTAAACCATGAATCTATGCTAGCATACATGTAAAATAAAGAGGATCCTTGGATGCTAGGGTTGGGCCCTAACCCAAGAGCTTCAACCCTTTGATTTAACTCCGTGCTAGCTCAAAAAAAAAAACTCATTCTTATTATCAAAACAATGGATTACATCAAAAACTGTCACAAGTCTTGCAGCTCGAAAATAGAGTAAAGTTTTATAATCAAAACTCCGAATCCTCCTGAGGTCCTAGGCCTCTCTACTTATACGTCTAAAGTCTCCAAAGACTTCCTTAAAATTAGGGAGGCTCGACTCCCAAACTCGAGATAAACTGGTGCTTTGACTTTCACTTGCTCGATTGCCTTCTAGTCCTCATGATTTGGCTGTTTGCACTCCGAGCTGATGGAGGAATATTTGAATGGGGGGTAGTAAATGAGGAGGATTTACCTCCTATAATTCCTTTCCCTTGTCCCATTCAAGTTTCGACCAAGGTCTTTACCAAAATTCCTTGCTTTTATCCTTTAATCCTGCATTAAATGCACATTAGACCACACAGCAAAATATCCAACTCTAACTCATCTCATAAACAAAATATAGTCAAAAGTATGCAATAAGTTGTGGGAATAGTTGGTTTGACTAACCTAGGAGGTGAATTAAGGCCCATATAATTACCCAATGATGAGGCTCATCAAACATTCAAGAGATACACTCAATTCCAACTTTTGCAACCCTTTTTGTCTACCTTTTTGTAACACTCAACTTGATAACATACTTTGAAAGCCAATCAAAAGCAAATTATAGGGACTTAATCCCTAAATTTTCCAAAACTTTCACGAAGGAAAGATTTGCTAATATTTGTAGTCATTTAAAACCACTTAGGTTGTACCAAACATTTTTAATATTACCATTTTTCAATTAGCATAGACATTTACAACTTTTAAGTCCTTTTCATTGTCCAATTACCTCAAAAGTGTGGATTTTCAGGATTTTTTTTTTTTGATATGAGGAGCTACTAAGATATAAATCATTATCCAATTCTTGTGGTGACAAAAATTCTCATTGGATTTGAGCCACCGACCTTCGAAATTGTTACTGTCATCATATCATTTTCTATTAAAATAACAAGGCCGCATAGCTAGTGTTCCTTGCCGCTTGTTTTGATTATTGGATTTTTAAATTAGCATATTAAATGTGATTTAATGTATAAGATAAATAAAACAAATTTTATTCATCAACTACAATTTTTTTTCATCATTGCAGAATTTCGTTTAAGCAAGTTTTGAGTCTAGGTTTTATTCAACAATTACAGGACAACGAAGATTTTTGTTAATTTAATTGAGGAAATGTTGCAACTTTGCAAAAATTTGTATAAAAGAATTTTCAGGAAATGTAAGGGAACCAAAACAAGCATGATACAATGATAGCAATAAGAAATTATCAAGTTACATAGATTCATGAGTTACAACTACCCTTGCCAAACTAGTACCTTTCCATTGGAACCTTCACCCATAAGAGTTGACTAATCAAATTTGTTTGTCGCTTCTTCTATCTTCTTTAAAGAAAATTAGTGGGACTGTGGAAGACAAAGTGAACCAAGCTTCATTGCTTGACATATACGCATTTTTGTGCATATAGAAAATCAATGAAATGTCATCAACCTATATTGAACCCTTGCATGAATGGAAAATATCTTTAGATCAAACAAAACAAAAAAACTGAATTGGATTTGCCTTAAACAAAAATAAAAGAAGCTCTCAAAGTTGTCTTTTCTTAAGCAAATCGATGATTCTCTGTAAGACCAAGTGAACCCACTTTCATTGTTGGAGATATATACCCTTTTGTACAAATATAAAATCAACCAAATGTGGTAAACCAAGGATGAATCCTTTCATATATGGTAATTGTCTTTAGATCAGGAAAACCAAGAGAGCTAGATTTTCTTAAAACATTAGTGGGTTGAATACTTTGATTCCCTATATGGAATCTGGACCTACTGTTCAAACATATCTAGTTTGGAAAATGATTACGCTCACTACACTACCCAATTGTCTATCTTATTCTACACTGAAAACTTATATATGTATATAATAACTTAAAAGTAAAATACTCCTTTTTTTTAATTAACCTACCAAATCGGTTAAAGATGATGTTTATTAATATGAACTTTAAATAAACAAGAGAAAATGTCAAAACATAGTTTCATAAAGTGTCAACACATGGGGTTCAGTATACTCATCAAAACCTGTGATGAAGTTTACCCTCGCTTTGTACTTGAAACAAAGTATTTTATTTCAACAACAATATGTCTCACGTTTAAGATGCGAACCAAAAACATGTGAAGTTATAAATAGTTTGGAAATTCAGGAGATGTCATGACTAAGGTAATCGACAAGGAAACATTTATTTAAGCAAACAAGCCATTACAACATGTAGAACTCTTAGTTATGTTATCAAAGCCCCAATTTGTGCAAAGTTTTATGTTTCACTTGAAAAGGCAAAGTATGAGAAGTTGATGTTATTATGTACAATACCTTTTTCATTATTTTGTTTTCATTATATAATGATAAATGGAAATCGTAGCCCCCAACAATTTATTTGTTGGATCTCTGCAGAGCTTCTCTAGGAGGGGTTGTGTCATGTTCCTGCCAAAATAGATTTTTTTTAGCATCTACTCTATAAAGTGTATTAAGGAATAAAATTTGGGAGATTTATGCGTAGATATATTTCTAAAAAGTTTGTGGTCGTTTTTTTTTAATTCATAAAGTCATTTCATTAAATTGAAAAAAATAGATGCATTTTACTTGTGTCCATCATACTAGGTAGAAATTTTGTCACATTATAACAAATTTGATTTACATATTTTTTACATTGTGAAGTATAAGTAAATTGAATTTCTTGACTCAGAAAGTACATGCTAGTGGTGAACAAAAATAGAAAATCAAAACTAGTTTCCAAAATTGATTCACCAGAGAGAAAAAACAAAAGCAAAGGCATAAAAAAACTTTAAATATAACAAATCACTTGCATTGAATGGCAAACAATTATTGTATTGTGCAGGGTTAATGCAAGTGCAAAGTCTCCATACATGGTAACCAAAATGGACAATAGTAAATCTCAAGAGCATCCATTGCTATCATCGTCTTCTTAAGGGCTGCGCTCGATTTGTCTTTCATAATGCTTTCCTACACCATGAAAATATATTGTATATTTTTGAATTTTTTTTTTTATTAACAAATCTTAAAGATCCATTGTTGGTCACCATGAAATATTGCTAGCAAAATATCAAACTAAAATTACTCCATGTACAAGTTCATGTAAAATAGATGTCATGGCATGGAAAATGCAAATCAAACATAAAATCTAGTCATTTCTTTTAATCCAAAATTTAAGCATGAATTGTCGATTTCATTATTTTTTTCAGCCAACTTAACTGCAAACACTAAGAAAATTACTATTAGTAATATTATGAATAAATATGTAGGCGAATATCTAGGAAGTTTGATGCTTTTGACCATATTTGTGTTTTATTTTTCAAAATTGACCCAGCAACACCTCCTCTGGTTAGTGATTGATTTTTTGCATTAATATATTAGTCCACCACTAATTACATGATTTATTTTTTTTATTTTTTTTATATCATAGGGCTCCTATTGTCACCTCAATCACAAAGGGAACTGAAGAAAATTCAAATATTTTCTGAATCATATGTTTTTATTGAAGGGTGAAAGCATCCCAAGGAAGACGTCTTGACTTGAGTACACATGAGGACAAAAACATCTATGCAATGTATGAATGATGAAAAACTAACCATTTTTGAAGCAACAGTCAATTTTAAATGTACCTTTGTGTGGTGTAAGCTTTATATAATGTATACATGATGAATATGACGCACACCGATCAAACCTTATAAATGAAAATACCAAGCATCATACCATGTGTCTAATTGGTGTTTCTTAGAAAGTAATGCACATATTCTAAGGGAAATTTACATGCATATGCGTACCTGAAGCTTATTTTCCAATTTTCATATGATTTTCTTCATCGTATATAAAACCCATTGTCTTAGGGTTTAAGCTTTTTTTTGGTAAAAAAACAGACGTCGATGGGTCCAAACCGACGCTTGAACGTTGGTTTGACAGACAATATATATTGAATGATGGGCATGGATTTCAATAGTTTCAACTATTGTACTTGCATGTGGGCCTTTTTGTTTTTTGTAGCTGAGAATAAGAATGTAACTTTTATACAGGCAATTGGGTGGTAAATTAATAATCACAACCCTTAGATATGGGAAAATCACCATTACCATAATTATCATTGTTGTCCAATTGTTATATATTTACTAGACACAAGCGTGAAATAAAAAACTATGGAAAAGTTTACATGCAACTCATGCGCACTATGAATGAATTCTTACAAAGGAACAATTGATAGAGACAGTTCAATTTTTTAATACCATTTTGTTATCTGTAAATCTATATGATAGGTAAAGCAAACAATGAAAATGTGTCATTTACCAGTAGTTTCTTTCTAATTCAAACCTCATGAAGCACATGATGGAAAAAGCCATGATTTAGTCGATAGACCCAAAAAAAAAAAAATCCAGAAAGCTTTTGTATACAGATATCCACTTGAAAGTGATAATTTTCAAAATATATATGCAATTTAAAACGTAGAAATATTGTTATAGTAATGCCACTATCCATAAAGAGCAAATCCTTGTGATTGACATAGTAACAAAGGAAGCATTTGTGTTCTTGATCAAATTTCAAATGGAAAAAATGGAATTATTGATATTCATTCTTCTTTCAACATCAACACTTAAGACCTGTGATGATTTGTAGCATTATTTATGAACTTTGGGCAGCCTTGCAAGAGGAAAAATAAAACAAAAATGGTTATTATGGTTGCATGATGGAAGACTGAATAATTTTTAAAAATAATTAAAAATTAAAGGTCAAAGAATGAGAATGGTACATAAGTGTAGGAATTTACAGGGTAAGTTCCTCAGACAGAACACCAAAGGACACCGCTCACAAACAGATCACAGATCAATACACCAATATTTTTGACGTGGTTAAAACCCTCAAAGAGGGAAACAGTCTACGCCCTGAGCCAACGCGGCCACTTTAGGCAATTTATTAATAAAATAATGAAATTTTACATAAGCTTCTCTCATGAACAATTAACCTACAAATGACCCTCCATGCTCTTTAAATAGAGATCATGGACCAATCGGGTGTTAAGCCACGGATCAAGTGTCGGTAATACCGAGGAGAGAATGAACTGTCGGATCACTACATATCGTGACCGTTGGATTGTAAGTTACAAAGTACATCGTAAAGAAACACACTTTACCTAACTCTATACTAGACCAAGTTGTACTTAACTATTTCCTTTGTGTCGGAATATCCTAACATCCCCCCTTAAGAACAACTTGGGATAGGATTGAAGGATTTACAAATATGACACAATAGGAGAAGGAAGGAGGCACTAGAGCCTATCCCTTCTTAGTGACAACTTCCTGAACTCCAAGCATATATCGAAGTTTAGTGAACTTCGCCTCTGTGAGAGCCTTTGTGAAGATGTCTGCAAACTGATCATCTGTTGAACAATATTGCACTTCAAGAACATGGTCATGAATGAGCTTTCTGATGAAGTGCATGTGAAGTTCAATGTGTTTGCTGCGCTGATGCTGAACTGGATCTTTGCAAAGCTGAATGGCACTTTGATTATCACACCAAGGTGTAGTCGGATGCTGCTGCTGAAAGCCAAATTCTGATAGGATCTGACGAAGCCACAAGGCTTCCTTACTAGCTTCTACGGCACCATGATACTCTGCTTCTGTTGACGAAAGAGAAATGGCAGCTTGTTTCTTGCAAGCCCATGTAATAGGTCCTGAACCAAGAGTGAAGACATAACCGGCAGTAGACTTCCGATCATCAGGGTCACCAGCCCAATCGGAATCAGTGAAACCAACTAATAGAGGAGCTGCTTTGGCACTGTAATGAATGCCAAACTGTACTGTACCTTGAACATAATGAAGTATTCTTTTAGCTGCTTTCCAATGACTTTCACGGGGGTTTGCATAAACCGAGCAACAAGGCCAACAACAAAGGAAAGGTCAAGACGAGTATGGGTTAAATAAAAAAGTTTTCCTACAAGTTGACGGTATAAGGTAGCATAAAATTCAGGGGAAGTACAAGTGACTGAAAGTTTGACTCCAGAATGAAAGGGAGAAGGAGCTGGCTTACAATCTTCCATGTGAAAAAAGCGTAGAAGAACACAGGCATACTTGGATTGGGAGAGGAAAATACCTTCCTTGGATTGCAAGACTTGAAGACCGAGAAAATAGTGTAAGTGTCCTAAGTCTGTCATTTCAAACTTCTTTTTAAGGCTGGACTTCACATGGTTAATAAGGTTGGGATCACTACCAGTGAGGATAAGATCATCAACATAAAGAACAAGAATGATAAGAGACTTGCCCACTTTCTTGGTGTAGACAGTATTGTCAGAATGACACCTAGAAAAGCCAGATTCTAAAAGAAAGCTATCCATTTTGGCATACCAAGCCCGAGGAGCTTGCTTGAGACCATAAAGGGATTTCTTAAGCCAACATACAAGACTGAAGTCTGTTTGTATAAAACAAATAGGTTGTTCCATATAGATTTCTTCATGCAAGTCCCCATGCAAGAAGGTGGATTTAACATCCATCTGATGGACTTCACATTTGAAAAAAGGCAGCAAGGGAAAGAACAAGGCGGATAGAGTTCATTTTGGCAACAGGGGAGAAGGTTTCAGTATAGTCAATGCCTTCAACTTGTGAAAAAACCCTTAGCAACAAGACGAGCTTTATGTTTATCAACTTTCCCATCTGGTCCATACTTGGTTCTGTAAACCCATTTGCATCTAACAAGTTTTGTCCCTTTGTTAGAGGAACAAGATCCCATGTATTGTTTGCCAATAATGAACGATATTCTTCATTCATAGCTGCGTCCCAATCTGGATGGCCTGAAGCTTCTACAAAGGTGTCAGGATCATAATTCGCTGAGGCTTGAGCCAATAAAGAAGAGGCTCTATCGAACTGAGAACGTGTACGACGTTGATCTGTAGGATCACCGGCAAGATCACTTGCTGCATCCCTAGTAGTACGAACCCTTTTTGGAAGTGGAGGAGCTGAAGGAGGATCTTGAGAAGCTGGGGGAGGATTGTCATCCTCGCTTTCATCATCTGAAGAAGAAATATGTTCAAAAGTAGAAGAGATAGAGAGAGGTGGCACATTTGCCAAACTAGGCTCGTAGGCCGATATATTTTCAACAAACTTTACATCTCTTCTAATGATAATATTTTTTGACTTAAGTGGAATAAGTCTATATCCTTTGACATCTTCAGAATATCCAACAAAAATTCATTTTTCAGTCTTAGGTTCTAAAGCTTTATGTTTCTCATCTGGAATATGGGCCCATGCTTCACTTCCAAAAACACAAAAGTGACTCACATCTTGTTTAATTGAGCTCCATGCTTCTTCTGGAGTGATATTCTTTAAAACCTTAGTAGGAGTGCGATTTATTATGTAATTTGCACATTTAATTGCTTCTGCCCAATAATTAAGACTGAGTCCTTTAGAATGCAGCATACAATTAGCCATTTCCTTTAAGGTGCGATTTTTCCTTTCAGCTACACCATTTTGTTGTGGAGTGTATGGAACAGTATGTTGCATTTGAATTCCATTTTCGGTGGAAAAGTTGATGAATGTGTTTTTAACATATTCTCCACCATTATCAGTTCTTAGCTTAAGAATTTGATGTCCAGATTGTTTTTCAACAAAGGCTTTGAAGGCCAAAAAGTGTTAAATACTTCGCTCTTGAGTTTTAAGAAGTATACCCAAGTGCGTCTAGAGAAATCATCAATGAAAGTTAAGAAATAATTGCAGCCAGAGAATGAA
>APFE030454881.1:29114-96178 GCA_000404065.3 Pinus taeda | reverse complement strand
CAGAGCACAGAGCACACGCTAATATGCACAATCCTAAATCAAGCCAAGCATACAAGATGCAAATGGACATGCATGTATTGGTTTTCAGCTCTCTTAATCTTTTAATGACACTAAGAAAAATATGTGCAAAACTGAATTACTTTTAAAGCAACTGTACTCAATAAAATTCTTTTTCAAAACGAAGTGAAAGAAAGAGAGAAACTTTGTGATTTTGAAATGGAAATTGCTTTTCGACACTTTAAAACTAGTGAATCAAATCTTATCTAATAATAACCATATAATCAACTATCTAAAACAATGGGATTGCTTTCTAAAATAGAAAATGACAGCTACGACACTTTCAGATCTAGAGATGACAGTTCGCCTATGTTACTTTTTGCAAAAGAGAACTAAAACGACGCACAATACATAAAAAAACGTTTAGAGTTCTTTGCACTAACGAGGCGAAATAATGCTAGAGAAGGGAGTATTCACAGAAGCACACTGATTACAGACAGAAAAAATTCTTGAATAAGACTGAAAATAGTGAGAAAAATCCACAGTCGGAGGGTAAAATCAGTCCTCCCTGACCATCGCACCTATTACATAGTAAACCTAGTATGCAGCGCACCTGCTCCATTCGCAAAGTGCGATGCATACATGCTACCTTGAAGGCAGGGTGCGATGGTTACAGTGCGAGAATTTGAACGAGATTTTACTCACAGTTTGTAGTTTAGTTCAAGTGTTTAAGATGAATAAGTACAGATCAATGTATGTAAAACACAGGGGTGATTTAAGAGGTTACTAAAGCCACCACTCAAGGCAATTAGATTGCTTGCGGATCTATTGTTTAATTTATAAACAAAAACCCAGAGATTAACTGAATTATCATTGATCTACTTTACATTTTTATGACAAATGCAGTTCAAAGGCTAGCTTGCTTGACTTCAGGCTCCGTCTGTATGTTTATAAAATAAACAAAGATAGATAGGCTAACAAGTAATCTAGTCGTTCCCCAGTGGAGTCGCAATTTTTTTATACGGGAATAGTGTCCACACAGATGCTACTATTCCCACTAAGATGGGTGGCTATCTTAGAAACAAACAATCAAAATCTACTATTGATTCCTTTTATGAAATAGATGGGAGGAGAACCAAGAGGGCCAACCCGAGTCTTGCGCTTAATTCCCTCTCCTTCTTGATAGAGTTTTTCCACTTGCTCTTTGTCTGCTCAGCTTCAAAAGGACCTGTAGAATCACAAAAACATGCTACTATGCAAGAAACAAGGATCTAAATTCATAAATAATGCAGGATCAGATGTACATTAACCATATACAAGCATATGTAAACAAGTACACTAGAATATGGAAGGAAACAAGAATAACTTTATTCAGATAAAAAGTAGCAAGAAGATTACAACCATGAGTAGCTCTAGCCCAGCATCATCCTCCAGCTAAGAAGCCCTTCTTCACCTCAAGAAAAGAAAAATCACCCAACACTGTGAATGTACCCCAAAATACCAACAACACTTCTCTATAAGTTACAGAATTCCAACCTCCGGATCTCTGTGAAGAGGGATCCATATATAGAGGATTACAAAGAGGTGAGTCATCTTTTGGGATATTGATTAGTGTCTTCTCTCTGATAGTTCCTGCTTCCACTTGGAGAATGAATATCTCTTACTCATCCATGGTCAAAAATGGAGTGGCAAGTGTCAAAGGGGAAGCTTCTGGAAGATTCCATGACCTTCCACCTCGCATTTTGGTACCTGCCATTTTTCCATTCCCGACCATCACACCCTACAGAGGAGCAAAATAGTATGCATCACGCCCTGTACATTGGGAATGTGACATGTATCACACCCTCTGCATGGAGCTTTCCATATGGTCCAATTTTGACCATTTCTGAGTAGTTTTCAGTGGAGAACTTCTGGGAGATGATGTAATCAGTTGACCTTGTTCCTTTAGGCAGTGAAGCAACCCTTTTAGGGACTTAAGAGCCCTCAATTTATGGACATTTGTGATTGGGGTTGAAGTGCCCAAAAATGTCTATAACACATGCGTAGTTAACTATTGAGATAGAGTTATAAAAATTATTTTTTGTGGAGGACCCCTGCAGACAGTTGAGGTTCATTCATTTTCTTAGTATTCAGTTCAATTCATTTGATTATTTTTCCAGAATTGCATTATCATATTTTTATTTGTTTTGTGTCGATTTCAATTCATTTCATGCTTTTTAAAATAGGATTGTATATAAATCTCCTTCCTTTCATAAATAGGTATATTTGTTTAGATCACATTCTTTCCCCTTTTGTTTCAATATTTCAATTAAGATTGATAATTGTAGTGTGTAGATCTTAATCTATATTGTTTTATGAATTTTATATTTGAATAGAAGTAATTATTTTAAGAGTATAAGTAATTATCTTTGTAGAACATTAATTTATATAGATTTGTTTTTATCATTTACATAGTAACTAACAATAGTCAATTAAAGAAGATCATGATATCTTACCTTACTTTCCTTTTCAAGAAATGAACGTATTATAAATCTGTAGTTTTCATTAGGAACATAGGAATAAAGAAAATCCTTAAAAATAAACCATCCACAACCATTATCTTACTAAACTGAAAAGGCATCTAGCATATATAGTGCACTTGCACTTCACAAGTTTACCAACTCTGGGTGATAATTTATGTAATACATTTAGGACAACTAAATTGACTAAAAAGGACCAAGACTAAGTTTGATTGACTTATGTAAATAAATTTTGTTATAATAAAATAATTGTTTTTCTCTTGGAAAAATTATGGGAAAAAACATGCAACTATTTTTGGCTTCTTTATTTCCAGAAAAACTATTGAAGTTGTTAAGTCCAAGTGGACAAAAAAGAGGAAAGTGATAGTGGTCATAGTTGCAACCTTCTATAATTCTCCAATATTCTAGGGAGGAAATCTGCGACCAAGAAACAACATAGAAAGAGAGAAATGTTATGTTGGGTGGAAAGATAAGAAACAATATAACTAGAGAGAAATGTTCTACGAGATGGAAAAATAAGGATAAAGCATAGATAGATAGAAATGTATTCTTAGAGAGGGAAAAAGAAAATAATTTTCCTATTTTGTAAAAAAAAATCCTAGGTAAAAAAAGGGTGGTGTTGTAGCCACTACAAGAACACCCAAAATTTTAAGGTACTTCAGAAAATTCCAGGTTCTCCATGCTTGCCTCAATTCATTAGGGTTATGATCGAGTTTTGGAATTGGTTAGTCTCCCTATGACCCTCTTTCTATAAACCTTGTCAGTGTTTCCCTCTCATGTCATTGCAAAATATAGGAATATGTTGCACCATTAGCCATGTTCTGCATGTGTGCTATAGGGATTAATGCATGGGTGATTGTGGTGGAAATACCCTCAAGGATCTCCCTGAGATCCTTGGAAGACATATCATATTAGCTGCAACTAGCACAAAGAGACATGAACATATCCATATCAATGAAATGATAATCAAAACAAGAAGGAAGAGTTTTACCTCACATCTTGGTGTAGTGTTGCAGGGAACCCAAAGTAGAGGAGTGGAAGACCTCTCAGCTAGCTCCTAGATCAATACCTGCACATAGAAAAGATGAGAAGTAATACTACAACATATAACCTTGATAATCAAAACAATAATACATAAGGATATCTAACTACACAGAACTAAGCTACTCATAATCAATGGTATTGCATAAGCATGTAAATGAATCACAACATCAACACCATGGGGCAGACAACACAACTGCAGGTCTATATTAATGATAAGAAAGAGTGATTACAACCATCAGTTGCATCAAGCTTCCATTACTCCTCCATATCCTCTCTCTCTCCCTCTATTCTTAACCTCTTGGTGAACCAATTTCTAATGCAAAGCTTCGACAGTCAATAGGTCATCCTTTCAATTCTTTCGACCTTTTTCATAATGTCCCAATCCTCAAATATATAGAATGAGAGGCTAAACCTTTCCAACTCTTTCATGAGCTCCCTCTGGAAAAAATTGGGATCTTTCCATGCTTTATTGCTCTTTCCATGTTCATTAGACTCCGTTAGGAATAGTAATATCCTCAAATAGGTTGAATCTGGATGTTTCCTGCTTTTTGGGTAAACATATGAGAAAATTGTAGGATATTATTCAATCAACCTACTCCTTTGACCTCCAAAAACTCACCAAACTTGACTAACACTATCCCTAAGGAAATATAGAGAGTTACCCTAGGGACTAACGCACCTCGTTCATGGTTGAGGAGCGTTATAAGGATCCTTTCTAGTTCCTCGGGAGCGTTACCCTGAAAAACACGATTGTGAACTTGGTCAATCTTTCAATCAAAATGCCTTTCTCCTCTGAGCTGATGAGGAGGTCATTTTCCTATATAACAGATGCCCCCTAAAGTGTGAGATCAGAAGTGAAGATGATCACCGAAATATTTTAGAAATTCTATGTTGGAAAAAGAGAGAGAGGATCAGAGATTCAGGACTATGAGAAACCTGATACAACCACATATGTAAAATCTAAAATCATGTCCTGAGTCGAGTATTCCCATGCACAGTAGCTATGTCAAAGTGATTTCTCAACAAAGAGATATGATGATCATGTCCACCATTAAGAACAATGTGGAACTTATGTCATAATAGGATCATCCTAACGAGTTGTCTCCAAAAAATAATGTACGTAGCTTGGGAGAGGAAATAAGGCTGAGTGGTGTAAGCCTCTACCGAAGGTCTTGATCACTGCTTCATCTTAACAACATATTTCGACACATGTGAATAAAGGTGTTGAGGTATAACATGTATGAAATCATTTGATTACTAGTCAATAATGAAAATTGTTAACAAATGCGAGGATGGCCATAGATAATGATGATGGTCTCCAAGATGCGTAGTACAATATAGAGAGTGTGAATAATGATGTTGTTGTTGGACACTCGTAGAATCATTCAATCAAGAGCCAACAATGAAAACACTTGATCAAACATAAGTAAATTTCCATTAATGTTTGCAATTTCCAAGGCACTGATATGTTTATGGATTTTCTTCCTAGATAGAGTGTTGAAGTTGATAGGAAGATATCTGTCGAATGGTAGGCAATAATGTGCCCTACATCAGTTGACAAAAAATGAGACAAGAATGATTGTTTTTTAAAGAAAAATTTTGAGCAATGTGTCAAATCGACAGAGGGCATGATGGAAGTATATGATTGATGGTTTGCTATAGGAAACAAAGGATAAAGGGATCCCTTGAATAATAGAAGGCAAGACACAAAAGGTTTTAACCAGACAACTCTAGACTCATGAACACCAAAGAGTGTTAGGATATAGGGATGCAAGAACAACGGAGTATATTGGATAAACTCATAGGATGGTAAGTTTCATTTTGAGAGGTCAACAAAAAGGAGGTTTTACTAAGGGAGTTCCATGTTCAAGGGAACTACTGCTGCAAAAAAAACCTATCCAAAATACTTACATAAAGTAATTGTGTTGTCCAATTTTCCCCATCAGATTAAGTTTAGCAAGTCCAGATGGTAAAATCAGTGATCTTTTCATATTAAGAGAGTCTGAAACGATCGTAAAGAGAAACTCCAACGGGGTCCCTTTGTCATAGTTATTAACCAGGTGCGACAAAATTTTAATAGTATTTCTGACATGGTTCCTTTTCCATAAGTTAGTCTAATGAGTCTGGATAAAGTGATAAACCTATTCTCAATAAATGTTTGCCTCATTTTCTTAAGAGTATGATGGGACGAAGTTAACTTGATATTCGTCATGAAATTTGAATGAGTCACAAGACGACAAAATAAATAGATCTTCATCAAATTTTAATGAGTCAAATGAAGAAGACTTGAGGTAAATTTCTCAATTTAATGAGTGAGGAAAAAGAGATAAATGAACTGCTCATGCCTTCTTTGTAGATTTAACGAGCCCAAAGAAGGGAAAAAATCAGGGATTTTTCAATTAAGAGCAAGAAAGAGTTCCAAAAAAGAAAGTGCTCATATTGTTGTCGTAGGAGTTTTACGAGCCTTATGACGAAAACGCAGGGATTTTTCAATTCAAGAGCGAGAAAAGATCCCATAAAAGAAAGCGCTCATAGTGAATCGAACATGGTCATTTCTACAATTCAACATTGAAACCTCTTCATCAAAGCATGAGTAATATTGGAAGTATATTGAAATGGCGTATGATAAACAACATAGGAAATGAAAAACGTCTATTTCAATGACTAACTAAGGTGATTCATACCTCCACAGTGACTACAAGAAGGTTTTGGACCATTCATTTTCGCTATTTGAGTGTTGTGAGAGTGTTCTGGAGTGAAAGAGGAGCAAATCTTCCCCAGGCAATTGCAAGAAATCCATGCGACCATTCAACATGTTGTTTGTTCTCGGTATATGGTCTAACATTTATCTTGCATTATTTTAGCTTTTTTAGCTGCATTAGGGGTGAAATTTTTTAGTTTGGAGAATCTCTAGTGTTACACAGCATTTTCTTACTGTCCCTGTACCCCCCATTCCTAGATCCTGGAGGACCTGTACAGTGAACACTACATGCTTTCCCTTCATGAAGAAACTCCCATTTTGTCCCTCTTCATCAACAGAACAATTCCCTCTTGCACCATTTCTTCAAAATCTCCTGTTTTTCCCAATTTACAGGACAGACACTAATGAACCTTCTCCTCCTTGCATTGATATGCAGGAATTAACATTATCCCTAGCGCCGAATGGAGTGACTGAGCTTTGTTCCAATTGCGCTGGTACTCTTATGGAAAGTTTTTAAATAAGGATCCAAAGTTTCCAGCTCTAGAAGCTTTGTAATGGAATTCTGGTAAATGGTTTGGCTAGATGGGGTCGATTATGTCAGTTTGGGATCCTTTCCCCTGTAAGGATGGAACTACCTAAAGAGATACGACCTTCTCCCATGAGAGGAGGATCTACTTCCCATCCATTCATGCTATATAAACCTCCCTTTTTCCCAAGCACAAGCTAGTGTTGTAGTGTTAAGATTGGTGTGCTAGTGCTAATTAAGTTTGGAGTAAACAACAAACTATTCATAGTTGTATCTCTCTAGTTTTGTCAAGGAGAAGCATGAATTTGGTTTAGTGTGAAGGATAAAAGGAAGAGCCTTAAAAATGTCATTGTTGAGGCCATCATGGAATGCTAACGAAAGTGTGTGTGAACCTAGTTTTGTTAGAGGAGAATGACAACGCCAAGACAATGGTTGTAATCTCTTCTTGATTCAATATATATGCAATGATCGATTGATTTCCTACATGATGTGTCATCTTACATGTTC
The DNA here is from genome assembly GCA_000404065.3 of Pinus taeda. Taxonomy (NCBI): domain Eukaryota; kingdom Viridiplantae; phylum Streptophyta; class Pinopsida; order Pinales; family Pinaceae; genus Pinus; species Pinus taeda. Next base: position 88,884 of record APFE030454881.1, on the reverse strand, counting down.
AAGGATTAATGTGTCATCTTACAATTTGTCTATTATCACGGTTGTTGTTTGATGTTGTTTACTTGTTTCAAGTGTGCGAAGAAGGAAATTAGAGATAGCTGGAATGAGCAAGCAAGTTCATCACCAAATGGGATAAGCATACTAAGAGGTAGGCCCTGTTAATTGGTTATAACCTAAGGAAATATTCCATAGAATGTATTGGTTATGGCTATACCCATCATCGGGGTAGAGGAATTGTTTGTGTCTGCACTCATAATTTTACTTCACCACAAATTGGCGACCATATTGGGGAACCAATCCTTCTATTTGTTTGTTTGAGATTTCATGGTTTTGTGTGAACTTTTATAGTTCCACTTTTTCCATTTGGTTCTATCTATTTTCCTTTGCTTACTGGTCTGAGTTTGAAATTCATAGTAGAAAATTTGGTCCCAGCTTTAATTTTTTTTTTAGTTTTTTCTTAGCTTCCTCACTCAACACTCTTAATTCACTGACAGTCATGCCAATTAGCGCAATATGTTGAAAAAAAGTTGCGCCGAACTCCTTTTGGTTCTTGTTGTTAGTTAGGTAGTCGCACCGATGCCTGTAAGTGAAGATTATGGTTTGTCCAAAATCTTGGCTAGTATGTTTTGCTCTCATGATTTCAAACCCATAAGCCTTTTAGACCATTTTCTCCCTGACTAGAATGTTGCTTTTCATTTCATTTGTTTGCTTGTTGATTTGTCATACTTTCGCTTGATTTCTTGGGTCATTAGATGGTTAGTGGAACTAGGGCATCCAGATTGTCATCCATTCACCTGATTGTGAACTCAGTGAGTTGAGTTGTTGGTGCATTTACTCCTTGTATTTCATTTATGGTCCTTCTACGGCTTTGACCTCCATTCCACAAGTTTGAAAAGTTTTCTTTTTCTTGTCTAAATGTTTCTTTTCCATCATGGATCACATTGCTTGTCTTGTTTTTGGTAAAGTCAGTGTTTCACTAGTCTGAAAGAGATTCTGTTTTTGTGTTTTCATTTGCTTAAAGACCTAATTGTCCCAAAAAACTTGTTCATTGAAGTGTTTTATGCAAAAAACAAAATTCGCCATTTCATGAAAAGTATGAAATTCTTGTTTGCTACATTAGTTTGCTACGGTAGCTGGCATCATTAAATACTAGGATTACATTGGCATTTGAAAAGAAAAATAACTCATTTTTCTTTTGGAAAGACTGTTAGAAATATACTTGTTAGGAAATTAGGAATTGGAATGTATTTTTCATTAGTTTATTTTCTCAAAAAGTGAAGTAGTGAAAAATCATTTTGCTTTCAGTTTCTTAGTTGCTTGCATTTGATTGTGTGTTTTCTACCCTCTCTAGTGTAGACAATTCATCGAATTGAAAGGGTCTTGTCTCATTTAGTTGCATTTAGGGTTTTTCGAGTCACATCAATGAGGCATGAACACTCAAACATAACTCAAGATAAACTTTAAAAACGAACTCAATTAAACTAAGGCACATTTGAAATCTCATGATCACATCGAGAAGGTCTAGGCTAGAGACACGTTTTGACGTCTTTAAACCTAGCAGTTGTCACTAGCTTCGGCATTAGGAAACGCTAGTACAGATTTGTGCTCCCCCTACCATTGAGTTTATAATGGGGGACCCCTCTAGGATGAAATTCTTTATCCATAGGAAGCTGAGTCAGTTGCCTTGCAAACGTGATACACTGAACACAACATTCTGGGAGATTGCCTTCCCGTACTTCTCGGTTCGTCGGGAGGTATTCTAGAGTTCCCTATTGCCTGGTAATCCTTTTTACCTAGACCATCCAGAGCAGTCATTTGATCATTTTGACTCATTAAAATCAAAATATCATTCGAGTGTTTATCCTTTCGAGCTCGTTTCCAATCGAAAGTGATAGAGTCATCTTTGTTTCTTTCTCGAATCTTAAAACATGAAAGAGCACTAGTCTATTTATGCGTCTTAATAAATTGACTGCCCACAATATTATAACATCCTGTTAGTCTTTTTGGACCAAATCGTGAGTTTCCATTAAAAAATAAATTAAAGCCTTGAAGTTTATCTCTCTCTTTTCTTGTTAACTAGGATAAGGTCATCACGGTTGAACCATCTTGTTCACCTAGTTCCTCTTCCTCTCCTTCGTTTGAAATATTATCTGAGGAGCCATTTCCTGAATTATCAGAGTCATTCGAGGACCAAGGTGTTGAACTTGGAATTATTCTGAGCATTCAACCTTTGTCATCACGTCCTCCACGTACTTCAGATACTGGGTCACCTGCTGATTTTGGCCCAGAGTCTCTGGACAATCCCATTCAAACTCCTAAGAGTTCACTGACCACTGATAGTCAAATTGGACTGGTGATCTATCCTTCGAATCCTTTGTTTGACCCTGCTGTGGTATCACCTTAGCATTAGTAAAATCTATAAAACTAGCTGGGTATTCCTTTGGAATTATCCCCTCGTACTTCTTTGGTTGTTCGCCATCGTTTTCTCTAAGATATGGAACCCCCAGGTGATCTCCAGTCACCTCTCCAGATGAGTAAGAATTTTCTACTCCACAAACTGTCGAGGAGGAAGAATATCCATTTCATCCTGAAGGTTTCCCCTATATAGGGAGCATTCCCATCAATATGTATTAGGAATTGCTACTTAATTATGTATCCTTGGCAAAATTGGTTTCTGGTACACCTAGTGCATCGTCACTTTACCATAACCCTTTTTGGGCATTTGGGGCCATGTCTACTATAGGTCCATTCATTGGAAACTCGACCTCCCAACATGCTGTTACTTGAATCCTAGTGCAATCCTCCATTTTGAACCCTCTTTTATCATCTGTCCCAGTTACCATCTAGCTCAATCGGTGGTCTCTATCACGTCCTCAATACCTCCGATCAATGGCCAAGATGTGCCACCACCTAGGGGGGAGAATCTGAATGTTTCTATACTGTAAGGTGCCACCAATGTGAGTGGCTCATAAGTTCACATGCTTGGTGTGAACCAACCTTCTTTTGGATTATTCGAAACCCCGTTGGTCCTGCTGGGTCAAGAAATGTCCAGTACCAGCAAGTTCAAAATATCATTGGTCTTTTTGGGTCAAGCAATGTCTAGTATCAACAGCCTTATGATGCTCAAGTCCAATACCAAACTCTTTACCTTCCATATGGTTCCCAAGGAATAGTTAATCCACCTTACACCCTTCAACCTTGGCAGTACATTTAGCTTGGCTCATCCACTTTCCACGGTGGCTATGGCCCGATTTAGTTCAAAAATTTCCGAGGAACTATTCAAGTACCCTTGCAACAGTAAGGACAACCTCTACAACAATAAAGGAAACCTTTGTTACAGCAAAGGAAACCTTTGTTGCAGCCAGAGCTATCCACGCAATAGCAAGGGAAAACGACCTTGTAGCAAGGTCAACTGCAACAACTGAGGGGCAATCCTCGCAACCGTTGCAAAAAACTGTGGAGCAACAGATGCAGTATGCTCCATGTTGGTACAATTTCATTGCCATCTTTTTCTTCTAGAAACACCATCATTTGTCTATATGTTTCCTCCATAGACCCCTTATATCAAACAAAATTGATTAATTAATAACATTATAGTTGTTAGTTTACATTAAAGTTAATTTATGATTTTTTATGTTAGAAATTAATAATTTTCAACAAAAAGATTACAAGAAGTTATAACATCTTGTAAATGGTTTATCATCTGACACGTGGCATGATAGGAAAGCCAAAGCAATGGATGGGAACGAGACCTGGAATGTACATGCATGGTGAAAAATCGATTCTACAGCAAATCAAAAGCTCATGGTTATGCAGTCAACGCTGGTCAAACCCCAGCCTTTTGGTTACAAAGGTAGTAAATTGCCATGGTTTCCCAAACTGGTTTCGTTTTGTTTTTGGAAATCGTTTTAGATTAGAGATGGCCAAAAATCAATCCATTGTAAAAGAAGAAACATTTTCTTAATGAATGTACATTCGATTCAGATAAGGACAAGCAGATAAACATTGTGTATTATTTTGCTTTCAAAAGCAGTTACGATTATTATCTCTATGTATTGTTTGAGAACAAAACTCTTGTATGTGATTGCAACCTTCAGAACTTAATTACAGTGACCATGTTAATCTAATAGCGTTTATGCGTTAATACTCTTGTTTCTTGAGTTTACTTCATTGTTCCATTGAAGCGTGGATGGGCCTTGAGTGGATTGGTATACTATTAATTTCATTTCCTTAGTAGTTTTTGAATTTGAATAGTGTGCATAGTGTTTAGTGTTATTTCCATGGCTATGATTTTGTCGATTTGATTAGAAATTCTCGCAAATGGTATTTATGGTGATAGCTTGAAGATTTTATCGTTAGATCATTGAACCATATCTTGTTAGAGATTTGATCCATCGTTATATTTTAAAGCATCTCCATAGACTCTATTTTCATGCATTTAAAATACAGTGTGCTTTTGATTTTTCATGAATGCTTAAGTGTTAACTAGACAGAGTTTTTGTGCATAGCATCCTTGTAAGAGGATTAAAATCTCATTCTAGCAATACATTGTACCTTTAGGAGAATTAGATAAATTAGGTGATCTGAGTGTTAAGGTGAGAGGAAACATATCTTAACCTTTTGTAAAGGAGTATTGTAGCCTATCAAAATAAACACTTAGTTAGGAATCCTTTATGCCTATAGACTTTAGACACGTTCCTAGAAGTTTACTTACCGTGGTTGATAATAAATCTAGTCTAATCTAGCACCCTAGATTGGCCACTACATTTTGGCGTCGTTGCGGGGGAGGCGTAGTTAGAGGATTTCGAAAAAAAAATCAAAATATAAAAAAAGTTTAAATAAACAAAAAAAAACAAAAGCACAACATAGATTTGATTATCACTTTAGAAGTCATGTTTGCTTATGCCTAGATCTAGAGATAATAGAGGTAGATTCACAAAACCCCCCCATCGAAAAACTAACCTATCACCAGGAGTAGACCCTTTGGGAAAAACTGAACACACAACACCAACTGAGGAAATCACCATACAAAAATTAGAGGATAAACACAAATCAGGCCAAAGACTTACACTTATTGAGAGACAAATCCTATTGGCACACGAATCTCAGAAGAAACATCTCCTTGAATATTCTACAAAGAGAGAAACCAGGAAAATAACTCCACAATCTCTAGAAAAACTCTTTGGAATGTGTGATACTGAACAAGCGATCAAATCACCAGAAGAATCTATAAAAATGGCTGAGGAAGAAGGAGGATCAGCAAGAAGACCCACTCCTGAAAAACAACACGATCAAGGAGAGGAGGAAGAATCAACCTTTAAATTTCCTATCCACGAACCAGAAGACAATCGGGATGAGGAAATAAAAATGAAAAACATACCTCCTTCTGTGTTACCAAACTTTTATGGCATGGCTTCATAAGACCCAGATTCATTCTTGTTTGAGTTTGACATTGTATGCCGAACATATGGTTACACAGATGATGCCCATAGGCTTAAACTCTTCCCAGCAAGATTAAAGGCATCAGCACTAAGATGGTTCATGGGACTTGGTGAGCATGCAATAACTGATTGGGATGGCATGAGAAGAATATTCCTAAGGAAATACCAACCCTATTGCAGATCAAAGGATTCTATATATGATATCTTTAGGATGAATAAACAAGAGGATGAAATTTTAGAAGAGTACTTGGAACGATTTGCTTACAATTTACAAAAATCAAAACACCGATCCATGAGTCTTGATCTCATTAGAACAATATTTTTGAAGGGAATTCGAGAGCAAAACTTAGAGGATCTTAATTTGATGGGCAAAGGTGATATTTCCACCTTACCTTTCGAAGAGATTGCTGATCTCTGTGAAAAGAATCTAGGAGAAAAGCCAAAATCGGAAAGAGAACCATATCATCCAAATCCATAAAATTTGCTTCAGCAAGTGTCACACGAGCTGAAATAGGAAATTTGTTAGAGGAATTCAAAACATATTTGTTGAGTACCTTGGGAACTCAAATTGACACTCTTAAAGCTAATTAAAGACAAGAGGAGGAAGATCAGATGATGGCTATCGTTTTTCCAAAATGCCAGAAGAAACATGCCTTAAAAGATTCCCCATTAGAAAATATTCAAGTTTGTGCCTTTTGTATTGAAAATCATGATATATTTCATTGCTCTAAAGTCAAGGTTTTGCAGAATTGTACTCTGGCAGCGAATACAGATATGGAGAATGTGTATTTTATGGGCACAAAGAGACCATGCCAGCCAAGGCCTCCACCTCAAGGTATGTTCCCAAACCAGAATTTACAATTTCCTACACATGATCAAATGTATGCTCAGAATTCATGGAATGTACCGATGCCATGGCAGCACCAAATTTACCCACAACAATAATGGAGACCATCTCAGCAATACTCCCAACAATATCAACAATAACCTCAACCATACCAACCATATTCGCAGCCATATCAACAATACCATCAGCCATATTCGCCATATCCTCAATCATATCAGCAATATCCTCAGCAGCAAGTTGTTTACCCACATCAACCCCAACCCACTCAAGAAGCATTGCCTGCTCCTCCACCAGTAAATCCACCACAATTACAACTTTCATCTAACCCACAACCTCCTAGACCTACTCAAATCCCTGCTCAACCTGTACCAAATCCAAATAACAGAGCAGAGAGACAGACTTACAATGTAGATGAGGGACCCTCATATCCCACATTACCCTTGCAAAATATCAATTTGAGGTCTGGTAAGGTACTTCACAAAGAATCTCCAGCAGTTGAAAAACAAGGATAAAACAAAGAAAATAAAAATTAAACTCCCATTCAAAGGAAACCAAATGATGACATCAAACATAAACAAATGCAATCGTTGCATCCATCACCTTTTCCATACTGATTGGTCTAAACAAAACTTCCCATGTCTATACCACAGTTTGATGTTTTAGATGAGCTAAAGAATGTCTATATAAGAATTCCGCTACTACAAGCCATAAAAGACATTCCCATATATACTAAATCCATCAAAGAACTGTGCCTTAAGAAGCCTACTAGGAAAAGATTTTATCCACAAACCATTCATGTTATCAGACATTTAGCTGGCCTTATGACAAACACCACTTCAATGGAAAAGTATGTTGATCCTCGTATTCCCAGAGTCACTACAATCATTAACAACATACATATTGAAAACACCTTAATTGATCTTGGGGCCGTAATAAATGTGATGACTCTTGAAACCATGAAAACACTACAGCTCACAAACTTGCAGCACATAACAATTGTTCCTGAAGGGATTTTGGAGGACATAATTGTTTCACTGGACTCTTGGGAGTATCGAGTGGATGTTTTAGTTCTCCAGCCAAAATCCAATTTAGGAGGACACCCTATCATTCTTGGTAGACCATGGTTAGCAACTGCTGATGCATTCATAGGATGTAGATTAGGTAATATGATCATTTCACGAGGTACTGAAAGAAAACAACTCACTATTTACCCATCAGCACAATCACTAGCAGTAGTACACAATTTATGGCTTGCTGATAAATACAATGATAAGGTAGAAGTTCAATATGTTTTCAGCATCAACCAAATCTATGATTTTCAAGAACATAATAATGATGATTTGGTAGAATTGTTCCTCTCTCAACCTGATGTTTCCGAAGAATTCAGGAATGACCAATACCATGCTGCAGATGAACTTTTGGCACAAAATTTTCAAGAAACATGCACCAACCATTCTTTGCAAACAACATTTCACAACATTTTTCCTATCCAATCTATCACCAACACACAGAGGAAGACCATAGTGATTAGTCCAGGAAAAACTTTGAATATTGGCACTCACCTAGACTCATCTCAAGAAGAGAAATTGATTCAATTATTGAGAAAATACCAGAAAGCATTTGCTTGGGACTACACCGATATGTACAGAATTCACCCTGAAACATGCATTCACCATATTTATACCGATAGTAATACCAAACCAGTAAGCCAACCACAGAGACAAATGAACCCCATGCTTCAGGATATTGTTAGAGAGGAATTACAAAAACTGTTGAAAGTCAATTTTATCTATCCTATCTCTGACAGTCAGTGGGTATCGCCATTGGTAGTAGTGCCCAAGAAAAATGGTAAGTGGAGGATTTGTGTTGACTACAGGCAATTGAACAAAGCAAACCTCAAATATTATTTCCCACTACCATTTATTGACCAAGTGCTAGACACATTAGCTAGGAAATCATCATTCTCTTTTCTCGACGGTTTCAGTGACTACAACCAGATCAGGATAGCCTTAGAGGATCAGGACAAAACCACTTTTACTTGTCCTTGGGGCACCTATGCTTATAATGTTTTTCCATTTGGACTTTGTAATGCTCTAGCTACATTTCAGAGAGTTGTATTAGCTATTTTTGCTAATTTAGTTCATGATTGTGTTCAAGTTTATATGGATGATTTTTCAGTGTATGGTGATTCATTTCAGCATGCATTAACGAATCTTGAAAAAGTTTTGAAGAGATGTAATGAAGGTAATCTGTCCCTGAACAACAAAAAGTGTTTTATGATGTTAAATGAAGGGATAGTATTAGGACACTATATTTCTTCTCAAGGCATTAAAGTTGATCCATCAAAAATCTAGATCATTGTCGATTTGCCAATTCCGAAGACTCAAAAAGAGGTAAGATTTTTTCTTGGGTATGCAAGCTATTACAGTAGGTTTATTGAACATTTTAGTAGAATAGCTTTATCTTTGTTTAAGCTTCTAGCCAAATATGTACCTTTTAACTGGAATGATAATTGTCAGCAAGCATTTGACACACTCAAAGAAAAGTTATCAAACACACGAGTCTTAAAAGGACCTAACTGGAACCTACCATTTCACATCTTTACAGATGCATCTGATACTGTAGTAGGTGCCTCATTAGGCCAAAAAGAGGAGTCTTGTCATTATGCCATCTATTTCATTAGTAAAAATCTAACACCTACAGAATCAAACTACACAGTCACAGAAAAAGAAATGCTTGCAATCATACATGATGTGAATAAATTCTGACATTATATAACTAGTTATGAGGTTTTTGTACATACTGACCATTCTGTCATTAAGAATTTGATGAATAAACTAGTAACTAGTGGAAAAGTTACCAGATGGTTGTTATTGTTACAGGAATTTAACATCACAGTGTTAGATAGACCAGGTAAGGAGAATCAAGTGGCAGATTTTCTTTCTAGACTGAAAAATCAAGGTGAGGTTGTTCCGGTTGAAGATTCTTTTCCAGATGAACATTTGTTTGGCAATTTCAATAGTGAATCCTTGGTGTGTTGACTTGGCCAATTATTTGTCCACAGGAAGAACACCTCCACATTTTAATCCAAAGGAAAAGAAGAGGCTAATCAAACAAAGTGCTTGATACTCATGGGTTAATGGCGATTTATTTTACACTGGTTATGATATGATTATTAGACGATGTGTAAGAAATGATGAAATAATTGATATTTTAAAATCTTGCCATGATGAACCGTGCGGTGGGCATTTTACAACTAAACAAACATCATTCAAGATTCTTAGTCTTGGATACTACTAGCCATCTATTTTTAATGATTCCAAGAAGTACGTGAAGAGTTGTGATAGTTGTCAAGGAATGGGTAGGCCAATAGCTACAAATGAAATGCCTCTTCAACCTCAAATACACCTAGAGCCATTTGAAAAATGGACTCTAGATTTCATAGGACCCATTAATCCAACTTCCAATGGTAAGAAGTACATCCTAGTATGTACTGATTACATGACAAAATGGGCTAAAGCCAAAGCACTAGTCTGGGCAACTGAACAAACAGTGGTAAACTTCCTTTTTGAAGAAATTTTTGTAAGGTATGGAGTACCAAGGGAGATAGTAATAGATCAAGGTAGTCAGTTTACTTCAAAGTTAGTTAAGGGCATCACAGAAAAATATCAAATCAAGCACAGAAGAAGTACACCTTACCATCCACAGGCCAATGGCCAGGTGGAATCCACAAATAAAACATTGGAACGACTTATCACTAACACTGTAGCAATGAACAGAAAGAATTGGGAAGAGAAGCTCAAAGATGCACTCTGGGCTTATAGAATCACGTGGAAGAATACCACATGATTTACACCATATCAATTGGTGTATGGCAAAGAGGTAATGCTTCCTATTGAGTTTCAAATACATACTTATAAGATGGCTGCAGATTTGGGAATTGATCTTAATGAAGCACAACAAGAAATAATTCATCAGTTGAAACAGCTGGATGAAATGAGGCAGCAAGCAGAGGACATAACACTCCTAATGCAAAAAGAAAGGAATCAGTGGCATGATGCACATATCAAAAAGAAATAGTTCAAAGAAGGAGACTGGGATTTACTCTTTAACTCTAAATTCAGAGATCATAAAGCCAAATTTACCACACATTGGATGGGCCCATATGCAATAGTTCAAGTTTATGAGAATAGGTTAGTCAAGCTTATTACCATTGATGGAGAAGGTCACCCCTTTCTTGTCAATGGCCATAGATTGAAACTCTATCATAAGCCCATCACCAAGGAGGATTTTCTTCAAACTATATCTTAGCAAAGGGAGGTTGAGATATTGTAGCCTTTAGTTGTAGTATCTCTACCTTAGCTCATTTCATTTCAATTTAGAAATTAAAAAAAAAAACAAGCAAACAAAAAAACAAACAAACAAACAAAAAAATAAGAAGAAAGTTAAAAAAAATAATAATAATGGTTTAGATGTGAAAACCAGACTCTGGCACATTCTAACCCAGAATTCTTACTTGAAAACCAATTCTTTGGCTAGTAAGAATTCCTTGTTCTTTTCGTTCCCTATTGATTTATCGCTTCAATAATGACTTGAGGACAAGTCAAAGCTTCAGTGGGGGAGAAGCATCAGCATTTTTGCATTTTTTTATCTCATCTCCTCACTGCAAATTTTCAAAGAGTTTATCTCTTCATTGTAAATTCTCAAGAAGTTTGTTTCAACACTTCAGTATTTCAATAAAGAAGTTGTTTGTGTCTTTGTTTTAATCAGAGGGACCTATTTGTAGCACTATGCAGTGGGACCTGTCCGGAAGACCATGACACCAGCACCAACAATAGAGGGACCTGTTCAACAAACATAAAGGGACCTGTTAAGAGACTACTACCCCAAGCCACTTCAGCAAAAGCTTCAACAAAGTTCAACAAAGATCCAAAGGTTGCTTGTCACCAAGCCTCCATCAAACATCAAAGATCAAAGAAGCTGCACACATATAGTCTTTTCCAGATTTTGAAGAGGTTGTGTAAACATTATCCAGATCTCAGAGGGACCTGTTGCATCTAAATTTATCTCAGAGGGACCTGTTATGGACAGCAAAGATTCATCACATCTGAACAAGAAATCATATCTATGCATGCCGACTCAACTCTTGATCAATCAATAAAAGTGTAAAGTGTTGTTATCATTTCTATTTTTAACATTTAAATTCTTAGATTACTTTAGTGTTAAATGTAATCACTATAATTCCTATAATCAATTTTAAAAAAAAAAAAATCTCAAAAAAAATTCCCCACATATCCACCACTCTCACCATATTTTTAATCCCTACCATGTTTCAAACGCTCTAGCCCATCCCCATATTTTCCTACGCTTTCTAATCCGCTATCCCACCACCCTCCCAGCCTTGCTATTCACTCCCTATCAGCCATCGAAACTACTCTCGGTCCAACATCTCCTTAGTCGACTAAGAACTAATGAACAAAGGACAGGTGGTGAACTCTCGGGAAGCCAAATGTTATACGGTTTCATGCATTGATTTGAATCGACTAACTCATGACATGATCGCTCAACCAAGTCGACTCATGCAAACTGACTATCCGTTATTTATAGCTCCAGTACTTCATACATGCTCGTGGCATTCTCATGATGGTATTCGCACAATCCAGTACAACTACTCCCCTGTCATTAAACTATGAGTATGCTATGTTTTCATTACATTGAATTGGGTCGAGTCGGTTGTTAAATCCTATTTCATTCTTAGTTGTAGAAGTGTGTTCCATATTAGAAATTTAGTGTAGTGATTTAAAAAAAAAAAAGAACGGAAGCCGAGAACGCCAAGCGCTACGAGAGCAAAGCACAATGTTTGGGCTTACAAAAATTCTATCTCCGCCACAATTCAAGGCCAGTCATCCGGTCACTACTCCAGCCACTGAAGGAGCTGATTGTGAATAACAGAGGATGCCACCACGTTAGTGTGTGGAGCGAAAAGCAAAGGTAACAAACTAAAACACCTTTGTTCGATTAATAAGCATAAACGAAGAGGGTTAGAGCAAGAATTTTCTGTAAAATGACTAATAGAGTAGAACCAAACACATTTGATAGCTCTCAGTACCACGATGACTGCATTGAAATTTTAAGAGAGAAACAATGGCTACTCTTCTTGGAAACGTTTAATGGAAGCAATGAGGAAGTGACTAAACAATTTGCCTTTACATTCAATGGGGAGAAGGCGCTGATAGGTAATTTCTCATTTAGAGTCTCAGAAGACACTATAGCACAGTCCTTAGGGATCAGCCCAGAAGGAGAGAAGTACTTCAAGACTAAATAGTTTAAAGAGAAGTCACAGACCTAGTTCATGTCCAGGTCGAGGGTTTCATCAGTTAATTGGAAGAAGGGGGTCCCAAGGATCTGGTTGATATATCCATGGGACGAGATGGTGTATATCATCCAAAAGTTTGTTACATGCGAGGGTTGATATCGTATAGTTTATTTGTACCATATTAAACTCCTGCTACATTTAAAGGGGCAGTGCACTATGAGTTTACCATATTTCCTCTTGCAAAGCTTGACCAAGATGTCGAAGACTATTCAAAAGCAGAAAGGTAATGAGGACAAGAGTCTCTATCATTTCGGGTTAATTAAGATTCTCGTTAAATTTGAAGTCCAGAGTAGGGGCAAGACATGGAAGGAGTTCCTAATTGCCAATCAAATCAAGGATAGCGAAGAAGAGCAAGAGCAACACGAATATTCAGGATACATGCTTGACATTGACGAAGCGATTCCTGCGCATAAATCAAACGATGTCCCTCCACCCAGTAGCCATGTGAGGACGAGGAAAATGAGACAAGAAGCAGCCCAGAAAAGGGAGCAGGACAAAATTTTCACAACCTATACAAGGAGATCCAGGAGAGCACAAAAGACCTAGTCACAAGAATATCAACCTGAATCCAATGCACATGCACCGATGCATATCGAAAGCAGTGCTCACTCACAGCATGGACAAGAAGCTGAAGTGGAGGTTGAGAGCAATAATAGGCAAGGAAAGGAGTCACCACCTGCAATTAAGAAACAAAGGAAGTTGGAGAAGCAAATTGAAAGATTAAAGGAAGAACTGATGGAAGCCAACAAGCTGGAAAAAGTTATTAAAAAGGAGAATGAGATGTTAAAAATTTAGAGTAAGAAAACCTAGCAGAAGAATGAAAAGCTCAAGGAGCAAATTAAAGAGCTCAAGACTGAACAGGCTGACATTTGTAACTGGGCAACCAAGTGGTATACCCAGAAGAAAGCCATCAAGGAGAAATAAAAGAGTTTGAAGCATGAGCTCCACACCCAGAAGGAAGCCCAGGCTAAAAAGAACATAGACGCATTGTTGAAGGCAGCAGAGGTTCAGGCAGGGACAGAGTATAGAAGCAACACATCAAGCTTAGCATGAGGACATGCTAAGACATTAAGCTTGGGGGAGATGTTGGTACCATTCCATTACCCTCTTTTTCTTCTAAAAACATCATCAATTGCCTATATTTTCCCTCCATAGACCTCTTTACATCCATTGAAATTGATTAGTTAATAGCGTTATAGTTGTTAGTTTGCATTAAAGTTAATTTATGAGTTTTTATGTTAGAAATTAGGAATTTTTATCAAAAGGGTCTCAGGAAGATATCACATCCTTTAAATAGTTTATCATCTGAAACATGGCATGACAGGCAAGCCAAGCAGTGGATAAGGACGAGCTCCTGAATGTACAAGCATGAAGAAAAATCGATTTTACAGCAGATCAAAAGCTCCTACTTATGCGGTCAATGCTGGGTCAAACCCCAGCCTTTTGGTTACAAAGGCAGTAAAAGCCATGGTTTCTAAACCGGCTTCGTTTTGCCTTTTTGGAAATCGTTTTGTCTTTTTGGGAAACCGGTTCATCTTAGAATGACCGCAAATCATTCCACTGTAAAAGCAAGAACAACTGCTTCAATGAATGTGCATTCGACTCAGGATAGGAAGGAGATAGAAACTCTGTATCATTTTGTTTTCGGACAATGTTATGTTACCTCTGTGTATTGTTTTAAAGGACCGAATTCATATATGTGATTGCAACTCTTAGTGTTTGAATACAATTACGATTTCACTCCAGCATTTTCTATGCGTTAACATTGTCGATTGATTGAGCTCATTCCAGTGTACCATTGAAACGTGGACAGGCCTTGCGTGGATTGGTATACTGTGCCTTTCATTTTCATTGCTTTTAAATTTACATAGAATGCATTTCCATTGCTTTTGAATGCATGTCATTTAATATCATTTTCACAGCTCTTAAATTTACATAGAACGCATACTGTTAATGTTATTTCCATGCTAATGATTTTGTCAATTCGATTACGATTTCTCACAAATGGAATCCATGGTGCTTGCTTAAAGATATCATCGTTAGATCATTGAATCAGGTCTTGTAAGAGATTTGGTCTAACGTTGTGCTTTAAGGAATGTCCATGAACTCTGTTTGCGTATGTATTTAAAGTTCAGTGTGTTTTTGATTTCTTTATGAGTGCTTCAGTGTTAACTAGACAGAGTTTTGTGCACAGCATCCTTGTAAGGGGATTCAAATCTCAGTCTAGCTATACTTTGTACCTCTGAGACAGTTAGATAATCTAGGTAATCTAAGTGTTAAAGTGAGAGGAAACATACCTCAACCTTCTATAAAGAAGTACTATCGCCTATCACCACAAGCACTTAGTTAGGAATCCTTTATGCCTATAGATTTTAGGCACACACCTCGAAGTTTACTTACCCAGGTCGATAATAAATCTAGTCTAATCTAGCACCCTAGATTGGCCACTACACCTATGAAACAATAGAGTTAGCTGCAGAATCATCCCAATTCGGTAGCTAAAACAAATATTAGAATAATAATAAAGAAAATTATTAAATTATGAAATAAAATACTTTCACATATTTGCCATGCCATGGATTTTGTGATTTGTTGCCCATTGAGTGATTATGATGATAAAAAAGGAGTAAAATAGGTGGAAAAAGGATGTCAAAAAGAAGCAATTATGAGGCTCAATAGTTGGCCCCATTCACTGCTCACGGTGTGACGCTGATGGATGACATTGGTGATGGGCATGTTGGAAGACATTCCATGACATTTGAAGAGAGTTTTGACAAAGATTCCATAGATGGGAATGGTGAATGATGACAATGAGATTGCATGATGATTAATGTTGATGCAAGAAGATCTCAAAGATTGTGCAGGGACATCAAGCATCCTTGAGTCTTGAAACCCTCGCATTCTGTCAAGGCATGTGTCTAGTCTAACCATGTCATATTTCAACACATACAAGAATAGTTTGAAGAAATTTCAACGTTGGCCCCATTCACTGCTCATCATGTGGCATTAGTGGATGACATTAGTAATGGGTATGTTGGAAGACGTTCCATGAGATTTCAAGAGAGTTATGATAAATCCATAAATCCCTTAACCCCTAAGCCTGCATTGACCTTTAAATCCTTAAGCCCTAAACCATAAAGTACTCTTAATCCCTCTATCCTAGTTGATCATTAATCCTTTAACTCAAAAGCCCTAAATCCCCTAACCCCTAAGCCATCGACCCTTAAACACTTAATCCCTAATCCCTAATCCCTTAATTTATAAACCCCTATTCCCTAAGCACTTAAACATTAATCCCTTAACCCATAATCCCTAAGCCATTAACCATTAAATTACCTAACCCATACGTACCAAATCCCTTAAACCCTAACTTGTAATCCCTTAACCCTTAATTGATATACCCCAAATCCCTAAATCCCATAATCCTCAAAGCCCCTATCCACTTAACATTTAGGTGCTAAAAAGGGAGCTAACCAAGGCACTAATTTAGGCGTTAAAAGGGGAGATAAATTTAATGTTATTACTAGCGCTATTTATGGTGTTATTAGCACATAAATGTTTTGACTGATGCAAATAATGCCAAAAATAGCACCATCCCGATATAGAGTCGAATTTTTCAAAAAAATGGAGGAAAATACACTAAAACAATGCTTGGAAGCAAAAAAAAGGGAGAAAAAAGGGAGCTAATCACAAAGATTTGTTTACTATTCATTCCTTGGTTCATTGGTTCTATATTGTATCACCCTTTGCTATTCATGTGGTTTTTGAACTTCATCTCTTTGAGTCTTGGTGTCTTTTATGTGTTGTCATACACACACATAGCTGTTAGATTTTAACAAAATTCAACGATATAATAAACATTATCACCTTGACTTGTTGATGGAACTCTATTGTTGTAAAGCTAATTACAACATTACACCTTAGTCAGTGCATTAGCTTCAAGTAAATCATATAAATAATCAATATTATGCCACATGAAAATGTCACAAGAAAATACGCCAAGCAACACACATAATCAATACACAAACAACCATATTTCTAATGCTTGACATTAGGCTTCAAAACCTCACTGGATCTTCCAAAGTCCAGTATCGAACCCCCGCTTGTTAGTTCTGCAATGAAGCCCTTCCAATCCAAGTGTTGAACCTCACAGCTCCGATACCACTTTGTAACATACCCCTTACTATCCCTAGCCCCAACTAACGTTAGTTAGAGGCAGTTACTAAGTTGACTCGATCTCCATGGTCCAATTATGGAAATGAGGTCTATTTTTTTCGCTTTCTTTTACTCTTGAGAAACTCAAAATGAATGATACCATCACGTTCATCTTGTTGAGATTATTTTGGCGATATAAATATTGCTCTAATCTGACTCCTGGATCCAAATATATGGCCATCCAAAGATTATCTTTTTAATAGTGCCACCTCAACAACCTACTACGTAGTGCCCATGTGGCAATACCATTTGGCCTCTCACTGCCACATGGTAGTGTTACCTAAGTTGTCAAATTGTTCATCCTGGTCACATAATACCCCACTATACAATGAGTGTGACCCAATCCATACATATATGCACTACCAGGGAGATATTGTGTGCCCTTCGGAAGCCACATCACCCTAGAAACACTCTCCCCATAAATAACTCTTCTCGCCCCTCACCATTCCTTCCGAGGATGATCCTTCTAGGATTATGTGGAATCCTAATAGTCCCTTCTCCACCATGTCCTTGTCTTATTGGCCACAACAACACTCACTGGGCCCACTCCTTCCATGAGATCTTAGGGTTTAAATCTTGGATTTTTCTCATGCAATTCCCTGCCATTTTTTCTAGGAACAAAATGTCAAGCTACATGGAGCTTGTCACGCCAATCGACACTTTAGCATGGCTCATCCAATCGATCGGTCCCACTCTTTTCCCCAAGAATAAAATCTCTAGAGTTTCCTTTGGATCTCCCTTCGAAATCTCCAAGTGTTGGGATACGTGGACGGTTTAGATGTTTGTGTCATTCGACGGCTGATATCTCTCCTACCTATCCCCTTGGACATGGCTCCCGCTCATATGGCTCAACAGAGAGAAACTCCTTTAACCCACAACAATGATTCTTGACCTCTATGTTAGCACTTGGGAATGGTGCCTGATCTCACAATGCTTAAGCTTGAGACCATTTTTTTTCTTACTCGTCCGGTCCCTACTTCCAGCCCTGCCTCAGTGATACATATGTGCACATTTGGAGATTTTTTGCTCTCGACACTTTGATAACTGTTAATGCACATAAGAGGAGCCTTTGCCCAAGCCTCTGATGCATAGTTTGTAAATACATATAGGGGTATATGCAAGCCCCTTTGGGCTATCCTTCTTGTGCTTACCAAGGCCTTGGCCAAGCTTGTGAATACGTAAATGATTAGACATACATATATATGTGTGTCTAAATACTATCCCTCCCTCTTGAGCTTTCAACATGGCTTGGTCTAACCCATGCAATATATATATATATATATCAAGTTGTTCCTCCTAAGCTTAGTAGTATTTAAAACAAAGCGTAATAACCAATTCTTTCCAATTTCGTAACTCATACACAAATACTTGCTCATTCATTTTCATTGTGGCCCATTAGATGAATTTTAAGCTCACAACAGTCCAAAAAGCTATAGGTCTCTAAGGCCAATGAAAAGCATAAGACATGCTTGAGGATACATGTAGGAATCCCTTCCATTTACTCAAGAACTATACAAGGAATCAACCTTCCTTAAGTAGATAGAAAATCACATTTCATGGCATATCACATGCATTGGTCCAACACATTGAAACCATATCAATACATGCCTTAGGCCAACACATAAACTAAAACCATTCCTTATCCATGCCTTTAAAACAACAATTTTCATTCATATGGAAACGTCTCATTCCTTGCCATTGCAAGCTATAATAAATCAATACATTACATAAGCATAAACCATCCAAAACATGCAAGTCATATGCAGGCACTTATCTTTGCTAGATTGTTCTAGCCCACTGAGATTGGGACTCAAACTCTCCACCCAATCTTAGACATGTGACAATGCAACCAAGTCTCTTTTGCAGTAGTTACCCCCGAGCCAGATTCCAAAGCTTTGAGGATGAGTACTTAAGGGATTAAACCAAATATTCTAGCCGATACAGGGACTCCAGGGTACCATCCACATCCACCCACCAACTCCTTCATACAATCAATGTCTCACAAGGAATCCAAAGGTTCACCACCTCCACCCTTTAATTCACCAAGAAATTCAAAAGGTTGTGCCTCCACCCTCAAATCAACAAAGGGAATCTAGAGGTTGTGCCTCCATCTTCAAAGCAGGAAAGGGAATCCAGAGGTTGTGCCTCCACCCTTAAATCATCAAAGGGAATCCAGAGGTTGTGTCTCCACTGTCAAATCAACAAAAGGGTATCCAAAGCACACTACAAAACAAAGAAAACAAGTAGTGGGAAGCCAAAGAATTCTCCTACTAGGAATCCAAAGAGAAGGCCTCCACCCAAGTTGTCAAGGGAATCCAAAGAAAACCATCTCCACCCTCTAGGCTTACGGGACACTAGAGACTACTATCCTCACTTGAGAGTTATTCTTCCGCCTCCCAATGCTTAATCAAGTATTGGTTCTTCTTCCTTGCATTTTGATAGCATAACAAAGTTTTTTCTTGCCTTGTTCTTTCTCAATGATGCCCTCTCTCCATTATTAGTGTCTTTATTTATTTAACAGTCTTTAATCCTCCACCCTTTTTGCACGAGAGTGTTCATGGGGTGTATGCCCTTTGTTTTGCCATGCATAGTCTCTTCCTCTTCCCTGAGGATGCTTGTCTTTTCCTCAAGCTGTTGGAATTGTCTTCTATTGCATGGGCTGACAAAGATGTCACACCTTCCTTCTCGTGCAGGATGGTTCTATCCTGCGTGGTGGTGGGGGATGTTGTGTGTTAGCACTACCTCCCACCCCACTTCTTACTGGTTGACTTTTTTGTCCCTAACTGCTCATACAACCTATCTCTCATTCACTTTCTTCCTTTATGCCTTGCAGATTTGCCTAAGGCAAGCATGGTTTTGTTGTCCTTCTTTCCAGCTCCATTTAATTTGCAAAAGTAGTCCATTTATGGCAAACTTGCTAGCCTTCAATGGCTGTCATAAAATAAATCAAGCATCTTTGAGATCCCAAACAACCTCTCTCTAAAAACTCCAATTCACATCCTAATTTTGAGGTCTTTTTAATTATAATCAAAATATATGAATTATTTACAATGAGGGGGAATTAGCCCAGGGTTGTCACAATATTAATATATTAATACTTTAGTATCAATTTATTAATAGCTTAATACATTGATATAGTAATATATATACTACATTAATATATGTTAGCAATTTTACTATCTAAATACTTCTCATTATATTATATTAACCTATTGCTATATTTTTATTATTACTAACTTTAGATCTTTCATGTCCGTTTTATTTTTTTAGGGTTTTAGGTTTTATTCTTCTTTTTTAGGGTTAGGTTCTCGTTAGTCAGCTTCTGTCCTTCTCCTCCTCTCAATCATTCTGTCTTGATGATGGGTCTCGTTCTAGACTCAAAACGTCAACTTAAAAATCAAATTGTGGATCATATTCTGGATACACCCTCATCTTCAAATTCTAAACATACAAGCCTACAAATTAAAACATAGAATCTTGTAAATCCCTAAACCTAGCATGGGGTCAGACTTATCTTTGGTTGACCGGAAAATCTGCTTCAAAGTTTTATGAGGTTTAAAAGTGGTTTTCATGTTCCTTTTTGATAAGGTCTTAACAATGAGGTTAGTGGTTCCCTCAATATAGGGGAGTGAGACTTGGCCTTGGGGAGGAGATGACGAAACAAAGGGGGTGAATTTGGGATTGGAGATGGCATGAAAATCTTTATTGCCATAGGTTATGAAAGCTTGGAATATGTGGGATTTTTCTAAGGGAAGGAATTGAGGGGTAGAGATTTTAAGGGCTTGGGAGATGATAGTTTTTAGAATAACTGGGGTGGTGGTGAGAATGGGAGTGGAGACACTAATCAATATGGGTCTTGTTTCTATAGACTTGGTGGGTTAGAGAAGCAACATGTTGCTGAGTAATAAGGAAAACTAAGAAATGGAGAGATTTATCAGTTTCAATTTCCATGGTGAATTAGATATGATGGGATATGCTACTGAGATGGGAAACAAAGGCATTAAGTGTAGCCAAACCATATTGTGAAATGACAAAAGTGTCATCAATGAACTAGAACCAACACACACTTCAGCTTTTGATGCCAAGAGTCAAAAGCTTTGGTTTCAAAGTATTCCATGAAGATGTTAACAATTACAGGGGATAGAGATGAATCCATTGCCATACTTTCAGTTCGCTCATAAATAATGCTTTTGAAAGAAAAGAATAGAAATGAACTCATTGCCATACCTTTGGTTCGCTCATAAATAATGCCTTTGAAAAAAAATAATAGAGATAAACCCTTTCCCATACCTTATGTTTGCTCATAAATAATGCCTTTAGAAAAAAGAAAGTTAACTAGAAGCAAAAACAAAGGTTAAAAATTTCAAAACCAGCTTTGAGATCATAACCATCATTTCAAAAATCGAAATTTTAATGAAAAGAGGCACTAAGTCAAAGCTAACTAAAATATCATGATCTTCAACAAAAACGTTTCTGAAACCATTGGACTCTTTAATGTGAGATGGGGAAGATACCACAAAATTAATAAGAAAGGGGTGTGTTCTACTTCAAAGCCAAAGTGAAAGGGAAGGCGACGCTTCCGGATCTGACAAATTCAATCTCGTGTTTGATTAGTATGCCTGGAATTTTGGCAGGCATGATATTTGTATTGGTTGAAAACAGTTAAACTCCAATACGAGCTCGTGGACGGAATTTGCAGGGCGTGACACATGGGAATGTGAATAAGTAAAGTGATCTGAAGAGCCGTTTAGCCTAGCCCCCGATTAAAGCAAGTCGTGATAAGAAATGAGCATATATTCCAAGGAGAACAGAATAAAGGCTTTCGGCCTGTCTTGCGTCCTGACACATAGTATGCTCAATCTGAGTTCTGAATAAGTATGGCGATTCTCCTGTTGTTGTCTCAAAGACGTTAGACAGACAAATAAAATTTAGCCATATATATTCATAACCAAATTTTTCTATCAGTTATAAAAATTTGGGCATCATAAGCATTCTAACGTCTTAATCGGGACGACATGGTGACAAAAGTGTAGGTGTCTGTGTTCATAAGCATTGTAACGTCTTAGTAGGGAGGACATGGTGACAAAAGTGTAGGTATCTATGTACGTTCGTATACAGCAGAGCGTGTATGAATTATTCTTGAATACCATCAATCCAGCCGGTTTGTAACTTTTTCATATTGGGGGAATGTAGCAGGTATATATACGAAAGGAATACGATCCCTGCGGGCCTCTGATGGCCTTTTTAGGGAAATTGTCTTTTCTCTTTTACAGAGGGATGGATTTGATGCTCCATGCCTACGTATGTCAAGCAGAGGGAGTATATAATATAATATAATATATGTAGCTCAGAGCTAGGCTTAGAAGCAGTTCTGGGCGGGTTTGCTGCTGATGAAAACACACGTGTTTGCTGGGAAAAAAACGGTCCATGTTTGCACGGTTGTGTAGTGGGCAGCTAGCGAGTCATGGCAAATGGGTCACTGGGTAAAAGCCTACGACTTCATACTATTCGTATGTGTCCAACAATTTTTTTCCATCTTTGAAAAAATCGAAGGATGTCAATCTTTCTGCCATTAATTTGCTTGACTGAGGGTGCGATTTGAACGGATGGAATGTCTGGCGGTTGAATTGATTGAATGTTTGGTGGGTTTTGAAGTGATTGGTGTCTGTCAGTCTGAAATTCATTGAGCCTTTGGGTTGGTTTAAAGGCTGAACTGATTTTGTTAGTTGTGCTTTGTTTCATTCTGAAAATGAAACATCAGATATACAACCCGCCCTTCTTTAGAAGGGTTGATTAAATTTACGTTACCTGACTGAGCATAGCAAAGGGTTGGGGGATAAACCTGGCTCCGAAGGGTTGGTTATACCTAACTTACCTGATCAGTGGAGGGTTCGGATACATATCAACCCTAGGTATTTTCCTGTTTTGATCTTTGCGTGTAAGATTCATTCTCTTTTGAATTGATATTGGGCTGGTGACGTGACAGGGAAACTTAAAAATGGGACTTTTTGCAGAAGTATAGTCTAATCCACAAATCCTACTTTATGAATTGTTTTTTTATTTTATTTTATTTTTAAATGGTAAGTGGAATTTTTATGGAGAATTGGTAACTTTGAAAGATTTTAGTTGCTATTATTATATTAAGTTATTAACTATATCTATTCAATAAATGTTACAAACAGGATAGCTACAACATGTTTTAGGAGATTGGAATCCACATAGTTGGGGAAATGAATTATTCACCAAACTACTCGGGCTAAGATTCTTTGATTTCTTTTTACAGGAGGACATGGGTGGGCTTTGATCTTCTTATATATGCATGGATGATGAAACTATTTAATATGGTCTCTCACTATCTCTAAATGCCACATAGCTCTAGGAAAGCCCTCCGGAGAATTGAACCTTATACCATCTTGAAAAACTCTTTTTTTTTACCATTAAATGTAACCCAAAGCTTTATAGATAAATTTATTCAATTGTATAACTAAGAATCTCAACAAAATTGTCCCTGGCCTCGTATCATTTCATATATATGAATATAAAGTGAGAGCTAAGAGAGATTTTAGCTTATTGTAGATTAGTCTAAAATAACTTTAGTCACGAGTGGCTGTCTAAAATAGACAATAGACTAAATACCCTGTGCCTCACTAGTTTAATAATTATGAGTTGCTAAATGTTTTGAGTTTATAAAATAGAAAATCTACTCATTACAGACAAACATTCAAGAGAAAAATAAATAGCTTACGGTAGATCTGTGCAAATGCCAAAGGTTGGCTAATAATTCACAGTTATGTTGTGGGGTAGAGTATGTATGCCTTCGTAGACTTAGCAATCAAATCGCTGCGCGGAGGTGGGTCCCTTGTCCCACAAACAAGGGGGTCTCATACACCAATTTGATGTCTGGCTTGGCTGTGACCTTAAAAATAGATATTATTATTATTATTATGATTCGTAGGTTTAGCTTTTCAGAATTTAGTTCAAAAGTAGATATCTGGCAAATAAACAGGGTCGTCCTTGGACTGGGTGTTTGTTATACTAATGAAGACAACTTTAATGGATGTGGGTACGTGAGAGCCGTTTATGTACCAAATGCAAAATTGGTATCTGCCTGATTATTCTATACATTTCATTCTAGCTCGCCAGATAGATGTTCACTGTTGATCTTGTGTGTCTTTCATTAGAAGACGGACAAGAACACTGAAAGTAAATGTTAGCTGAGAGCTACATTTAACATTGCCGACACAATTCTACGCGTGTGAAGTAGTTGGGTGGGGTGGAAAAGCCTTATTGTTGGAAAGGTGTTCGTTCTTTTTTAACATTTTCCAAGTTCGGAGCCATGCAGACATTATCATTCAGACAAGTAATATTACTTGTTCATATCACTATTTCATGGCCAGGCAGTATGCCAATTCCTCTTGAGCAGTGACATTAACGAGGATCCATAAAGCATATCAAGCCAGCATGTTTATCCAATGTTATAATTATCTGTTGACGAGTATGACTTATAATTCATGTTTTGTTCGGTGAGAATAGTCATCATCTCATCTACGGTGTCCATTGGCATTTCATGTTTAAATAGCAAGCATCAAGAGATAAATAGGCCTCATTGGCATGTTATATCTAATAATTGTGATTCTTTGTGCTTGATCATTAATTTAGTGGTTACCTAGTGTTCACTTAGGCGGTCCATCATCAAAACTCTATGTCCTTGTGTTTTGTATTATTCCTCTCTTATCTTGCCATGCGCATTATATTCGGCTATATATATTGCCTATTGGAGATCCCTTGCATATTATTATTTTTCTACTACTAAATTTATGCACACTCTAGGCTCTACCATGAAGTTAATGGTTGATATCAGAGCTTTGTTGGCACCAAGGGGACACTTTCCTTGTCAAGATGAGGAAACTTGAGATTTTGGATTGCTGTGTGGGCGGACAGCTTGTGTTTTGAAGCTGATGTGTTTCACTTCTGTGGCTGATCAGATCTATAGTTGTCTGTGGTTGAGGAGCTTCGGTTTGGTGCGCTACAGTGAGTTCAGCTTCAATGGGAAGCTATCAGGGATCAAGAAATTTACCCGCCTCAACTAATGGAGTATTTCTTATCAAGATAGAGCCGAAGGATGTCATCATGAAGGACAAGAAGCCTGATACCACGAAGTAGGAAGATTGGAATAAGATGCATGAGAAGGCCAATGCCTTGATTGGCCTTTAACTTGTCCGACTGAATGTGTCAAATGCAAGTACAATGTAGGGGCTTTCTGATGGGCTCCATAAGCTGAATGAATCCAATCCAGGTCTTTCATGAACGTAATATTCATGAAGAAGAAGTTATATG
This sequence comes from Pinus taeda, assembly GCA_000404065.3. NCBI lineage: Eukaryota > Viridiplantae > Streptophyta > Pinopsida > Pinales > Pinaceae > Pinus > Pinus taeda. Next base: position 63,668 of record APFE030454881.1, on the reverse strand, counting down.
CCCTTAAGATGAAGGATGGTGATAGGATGATTGATGACCTCAATGTTTTCTATATTATTGTAAAGCTGTGGAAAGCCATTTGAGATGTGACGAAGGATGTTGAATAATATGTCTTCTTAGTTTTTAGTCTGCCTGATTCTTGGGATAATCTTATTATTGCCATTAGTGGGACTCGGGAGCAAAAGGCTGAGAATCTCAAGATAGATGAGGTTGTTTGTCAACTGTTACAAGACGAAACAAAGAGTAGTGCCCAACTAATCGTGAATCCAGAAGCACTAGTGACAAGAGGCCATATAAAGGAGATCTAGTGGGAGTAGAGCTGAATCAATAGGGAGTGCTTCAAGTAGAGGAAGGAAGCAACAAGAATTGACATGTTGGAAGTGCAAACAGAAGGGGCACTGAAAAACATGTGTATTATTGATGTTTCTAAATATAAAGATGACACTTCTGTTGTAGTTTCTAGCATGGAGTGAAGCATGTATCTTTCAGCTACATTGTAATGTTCCACACTTGGATAAACAGTGATGTATAAAGCAAAATCGATTTACAACACATAAATTTTAAACATTCAACAAATACTCATGAAAACTCCAGAAGTAAGAATCCCTTGAGCCAATTTATTAGCCATTTTATTAATCCAATGGAGCAAGTACAAAATTATGGAGAAATGCACCTGAGCTTGCCTCAATGGCAAGCGTGACAAAACCCAGGTGATAAGGCAGTGATCTCAAATGCTGATAATGACTGCTCCTCTAATGCTCTGCGCTGCCCAGAAAACTGCACCGCTAGCTGGAAAGGAACTGCTAGAAACCCCACCTTCAGTGCTCAGAAAATGTTGCAAAATTAACCCCAAGTGCCTTGACCAAAACCCACAAAAACTCAGAAAGGGTTTGCTCTGATTCCAACCTCCCAAAATCGACCTCCAAGAGGCCCTACGCCCTCCAAGACTGCTGTAGCACACGACCTGCAAAGATACCAACAAAATCCTCCTCCAAGGCTCCAGAAAAGTAGCAATCTCTTCCACAAGTGCTTCCCTTAACCCTCCCGGCAAAGATCAGCCTCAATCGTTGAGACTCCACCTCCCACATGTGCACAATATGCCTCCTCTGTGATGGCCCAGGAAGTGCGAAGGTCACACTGAATAGGAGCTCGCTCCTCCAGCTCCCAAACTTGCCAAAATGGCAGCTAAACACCTATGCCTCCTTTCCAGAATTTCTCCCAGCCAAATCTCCTCTGGAAGATCTCACAATCACAACTCAGCCTCCCTTCACTGCGTCCTCTAGAAATACGCACCACTTGGAGATGATGGATGCAATTGCTGGAAATCACAATGACAATCTCCTCCGAAAGAATGTAGAAGAACCTTTCTAGGGTGGCACTTGAAGTCCCCCGAAGAAAGGGTGAGCTCTCTGCTTGAATAACTCTTGCTAAACAACAAGTGACTCGGCAAAGCAGCGCGAGCAACCAAAGAGAAATTCGATATGCCAAAGATGATGAAATGAGGAGAGTTGCCTTCCTTTTATAGATTTTGTGGAGCACTTTTTCCTCCATCGTGGGCCCCTCACTTAGCCATCGACTTCTCCTCTCATGCAATTCGAACTAGGTAATGTGTATTCTCCTAGTGTGGGTGGCCCCCACGTGTAACTTAACTGCACCAAAATAACTTCTACTAAATTCTAAGCCTCCTAATAAAATCGAATGGGCCTCATCACCTCCAAAATTGGCCCCAAAATGTAGTGATTAATGTTGTTCCAAATTAATTTAGGAAGGGACATTACTGTCCTCCCCTCCCAAATGTTGCTTGTCCCCAAGCAACTTCAATGTTGGATGCTCAAGTATGTGCTCAACCTCCCAAGTAGCATCCTCATCCGGTAAGCTCTTCCAATGCTCCAAGTATTCCCTATTATCCTGCTTCTGAGCTTCCTTTCCTTGGTCTCCAAGATGGCCTCCGATTCTAAAACTAGGTGCCCCTCATCATCAAGTGGAGGCAACTCCACAACTACTGTAACCTATTGCCCCAACACCCTCTTGAGGCATGAAACATGGAAAATATTGTGGATCCTGCTCCTTGGTGGTAGCTCCAACTCGTAAGCCACCTCTCCAACCCTCTTGATCACCTTGTAAGGCCCAAAAAATCTCAGTTGTAGCTTCTCGACCCCCTTCTGCTTCAGAGTGGGCTGCAAGTATGGCTGCAATCGAAGGTACACCAAGGCCCATTCCTCGAAATGCCTCTCCACTCGATTCCTATCATCATACATCTTCTGTTAATTCTAAGTTGTCTGCAAGTTACCCTTAAGAGCCTTGAGGATATATTGGCTCTCTAGGATCCAATCTTTGGCCTCTGGGGCCCGACTGTCTCCAAAAACAATGTCATTAAAAGACAAAGCATCATAACCATATAGAGCATGGAAAGGAGTCATACCAATGGACATATGATGTGTCGTGTTGTAACAATACTCTCCCAAATGCATCCATTGAATCCAAACCCTCTGCTGCCCTGTCACATAGTTCTTGAGATAGCCCCCTAACCATTGGTTCACCCTCTCTGTTTGGCCGTCGATCTATGGATGATAATTGGTGCTCGGGATGAGCTCGGTGCCAACTAGCCTGAAAATCTCCTGCCAAAATCCCCCCCATGAATCGGCTATCTCAGTCACTGACTATAGTCATAAGGAGTCTGTGCAGGTGAAAGACCTCCCTAAAGAACAACTCTGCCACCTGTCAAGCTGAATATCGTGTCGGAATGGCAAAGAAATGTGCAAACTTGGTCAACCACCACAAAAATACAATCCTTCCTTTGTATTGAGGGAAGTCCGGCGATGAAGTCCATAGAGATACTCTCCCATTTCCCCTAAAGGATGGGAAGAGGCTGCAATAGTCCTGCTGGATGGGTCAACTCCCTTTTGTTCCTTTGACAAGCCTCGCACTCCTACACATGTCTCAACACGTCCCCTTTGAGGCCCTTCCAGGTGAAGCTCTCTCTAACTGCCATATAGGTCTTCTTGAACCCCTAGTGTCCAGACAAAGGAGAATCATGAGTTGCATGAAGGATACGCTCCCTCAATTGGGGCCCCGAAACCAAGAATATGCGCCCTTTGTAGTATATAACATCATCCATCACCCTGTAGCGCTCATCTGCATAGCTTCCCTCTAAGATCTCTCATGCCGGACAATCCTTGGAGTACTCTACTAATAGTTGTGCCTTCCAATCATGGCAGATGCTCGTGAGTGAAAGTCCTGCGGGTCTCCTACATAGTGCATCTGCTACCACATTGTGCTTTCCCTGCACATACTAAATATCGAAATCATAGGCTTGCACCTTGCTGACCCATCTCTGTTGTCTATCATTGAGGCCCTGTTGCCCCATGAAGTGGCGAAGATTGTTGTGATCTGTCTTCACCCGAAACCGGTTGCCCACCAAGTACTGTCTAAACTCGGCCAATGCATGTATTATGGCCAACATCTCCTTGTCGTATATGGAATACGACCTCTCATGTGGTAGGAGCTTCCGACTCTCAAAAGCAATGGGATGCCCTCCTTGGGACAAGACTGCCCCAATCCCCTCACCCGATGCATCACACTCCAATGTGAAAGGTTGTGTGAAATCCAGGAGTGCTCTACTGGGCAACAACTCATCACCTCCTTGAGGCAGTCGAATGTTGCCTGAGCCCCATCTGTCCATGCAAAAGCCCCCTTCTTAATCAGATTAGTAAGGGGTGCTGCCAACTATGAGAATCCCACAATGAACTTTCGATAATAAGTACAGGTGCCCAAGAATCCTCTCCGCACTGTCACATCTCTAGGCTCTGGCCAATCCCTAATGCCCCTGATGCACCTTGACCCCATCTGCGCCTATGATGTGCCCCAAGTAAAGCATCTCTGTTAGCCCAAACTCGCACTTGGACATCTTGGCGTAGAACTACTGCTCCTCCAAGATATACAACACTGTCTCCAGATGTTGCAGGTGCTCCTCCCACGTCCTGTTGTAGATCAAGATATCATCAAAGAACACTAGTACAAATCTCCTCAGTTGACCTCTAAACACATGGTTCATGCATGACTGAAAGGTAGTAGGTGCGTTGGTCAACCCAAAAGGCATGACCAAGAACTCGAAATGCCCATAATGATACCTGAAGGTTGTCTTCGAAATATCCTGCTCCCTCACCCGAATCTGATGATACCCAGACCGCAAATCTATCTTAGAGAAGTACTGGGCTCCTCTAAGTTCGTCCATCAACTCGTCAATACTCGGAATGGGATATCGGTTTTTTAGTGTCTTTTTGTTGAGGGCCTTGTAGTCAATGCACATGTGGAGAGTCCCATCCTTCTTCTTCACCAACACGACTGAAGAAGCGAATGGACAACAACTCAGTCTGATGTGGCCCAATGCCAATAGCTCCCTGATGGTCCTCTCAATCCTGATGTTGCCCAATGCCAATAGCTCCCTGATGGCCCTCTTAATCTCATCCTTGTAGGCCTTGGGATGCCTATAGGGTGTAGTAAGGACTGCTTGCACACCATGCTTTAGCTCTATAGTGTGCTCAAACCCCCTGTCAGGTGGTTGTTTTGGTGGTATGTCTCCAAAAACTACTGGATATCTATCCAGTATAGCCTATATGTCTGGATGTTGTGGTTGGCCTTTCCCCTAGCCTTTGAAATCCTCAGCACTACTGCCCATGCTATGTCTCCATGCCTCAAATTGACCTCCATCCTGTGGGCCAAAATTGTCTGTGGAGGACACGAATGCATGCCTCAAAGAACCACCTACTTACTATCCAGCTTAGTAAACTCCATCACTAGCTGCTTCCAGTTGGTGGTAACTCGGCCAAGGGAATACAACCATTAGACACCCATCACCACATTGGTGTCTGGTACATCCACCACAAAGAAGTGGCCTGTCATCGAATAGTTCCCCATGGTCACTGTTACAGCAGGAACATATCGAGTGCACTGCATAGTCAGGTCTCCTGGTACTAGAACTGAAAACCCCTCAAACTCTGCAGTGGTGATGCCCCTCCTCTGGACCATATGAGCATCAATAAAATTGTGGGTGGCCCCACTGTCTACGAAAACTGAGGCACACTGCCCCTGCACTGTACCTTTGATCCTCATAGTAAAAAATTTGGGAATCTTTCACAAAGGAGATAGGACTCCCCCAACTTGTGCAAAAGATGCTCCCCCATGTGGTGGTGGTGGTGGTGGTCCCCTCTGTGCTGGATCCTCACTGTCTCCCCCACCAAGCTCCAACTCCACCTCATCCTCTTGATCACTATCCGAGAAGACCTCGATGTAATGAGCCTTGCCTGTTGTGCACTGATGGCTTTGTGCCCATGGCTCTCGACATGTAAAACACAACTTCCTCCTCTTGAGGTCTCTCCTGGTCTCGTCATCCAACTATCCCTGCCCTTTGGATGCTCTTTGCGTTTTGGGCGCTTTAGTGCCACTTCCCTTTTGAGGGTAGAGAGTGCGTGGAGGAAAGGGTGCCCGGGTCTTAGGGATGCCACCCTGCAAATCTCTCGTACAAGTCACTGCCTCTAGAAGATTAGATGGTCTGCGTGACTTCACCAGTCCCTGCAGTGGCTCTGTCAATCCCTCCACAAATGTGTATACTCCTAGCATCTGAAAAATTTGGCACCATGACTGAGACCCTCAGCAACTCTGAAATATAATGCTCGGGATGTCCTGTCTGCTTGAGCTGGGTCAACTCCCTAAAGTGAGCCTTTGGATCCCTCCGATTAAAATGCTCAACTACTCTCTGTGTGAAGTCCTCATAGGAGGTCATGTTGGCATGCCCCAGAGTGGACAAGCCATGAAACCATCAGTTGTGTTCCTCCCCCTCCAAATGCAATGTGGCCATTTTAATGGCCTCTACCTCCGTCATCCTGTTGAGATGGAAATATGTGTCCAACTTCTCCACCCTAGCATGCGCTGTGCACTTAGTAGTGCCATCGTAGGTGGGAAAGTACATCTTCCCAATGGTGCACTGCAGCTCATAGTTCTATGTACCATGGGCTCCATAGCCCTTCCCCTTCTCATTCTGTTTAAGCTAGCAAAAGTGTCTGAAAGATAGTGCCTCCTTGAAGTCTACTCCCATGGACTGCTACTCCCTAAAATGCTCCCCCACAGGTGATTGATCCTCAACTCCACCCGCTTCACGTTGTGCCAAAGGTAAGAAAGAAGGTAGAGTGGCTCAAGTTGGCCCACCCGTTGATGGAGGTTGCGCAGTGGGTGAAAGATGATTAAGCTATTGAGAGGCCCCCGAAGTCTCTCCAAATAGAAATTCCCAGTGAGTGCTCCGCTCTCGGTTCTGCATTTTGATCTCATCCAACATCTTCTTCTGCTCCTTTGCCAAATCACTCAGAGCCTTCAAGAGACTGTAAAAGGCAATTTCTTCTCTGCTCTTGGGCTCCCCCATGTCTTCTGTTACCACTGCCTTCCCACGGTCCTCTGTGTCTGGAGTGATCTCCAACTCCCTCTCCCTGCTTTGGTACCTTTGCCTCCTGTAAGTAATATTCTGTCGGTCCTCCTCACTCATAGGAAAAGCCCCACAACTGAGCCAAGATCTGAGCTCTGATACCACTGTAATGTTCCACACTTGGATAAAAAATGATATATAACGCAAAATCGATTTACAACACAAAAATTTTAAACATTCAGTGAATACTCATGAAAACTCTAGAAGGAAGAACCAACTGAGCCATTTTATTAATCCAATGGAGCAAGTACAATAGTATGGAGAAATTCATCTTGGCTTGCCTCAATGGCAAGCGTGACAAGAACCAGGTGATAAGACAATGATCTCAAATGTTGATAATGACTACTCCTCTAATGCTCTGCGCTGCCTAGAAAACTACACTGTTGGCTGGAAAGGAATTGCTAGAAACCCCACCTCTGGTTCTCAAAAAATGCTGCAAAATTAACCCCAAGCTCCTTGATCAAAACCCACAAAAATCCAGAAATGGTTTGATTTGATTCCAACCTCCCAAAATCGACCTCCAAGAGGCCCTACGCCCTCCAACACTGTTGTAGCAGACGACTTGCAAAGATACCAACAAATCCTCCTTCAAGGCTCCAGAAAAGTAGCAATCTCTTCCACAAGTGCTTCCCTTAACTCTCCCAGCAAAGATCAGCCTCAATAGCTGAGACTCTACCTCCCACTTGTGCACAATATGCTTCCTCTGCGCTGGCCCAAGAAGTGCAAAGGTCACACTGAATAGGAGCTCTCTCCTCCAGCTCCCAAACTCGCCACAATGGCAGCCAAACACCTATGCCTCCTTTCCGGAATTTCTCCCAGCCAAAGCTCCTCTAGAAGATGTCACAATCACAACTTGGCCTCCCTTCACTGCATCCTCTAGAAATATGCACCACCTGGAGATGATGGATGCAACTGCTGGAAATCACAATGAAAACCTTCTCCGAAAGAATGTAGAAAAACCTCTCTAGGGTGGTACTCGAAGCCCCCCGAAGAAAGGGTGAGCTCTTCGCTTGAATAACTCTTGCTAAACAACAAGTGACTCGGCTAAGAAGCTCGAGCAACCAAACAGAAATTTGATATGCCAAAGATGATGAGATGAGGAGAGCTGCCTTCCTTTTATAGATTTTGTGGGACACTTTTCCCTCCATTTTGGGCCCCTCACTTAACCATTGACTTCCCCTCATGCAATGCGAACTAGGGAGTGTGTATTCTCCTAGTGTGGGTGGCCCCCATGTGTAACTTAACCACACCAAAATAACTTCTACTAAAGTCTAAGCCTCCTAATAAAATTGAATGGGCCCCATCACCTCCGAAATTGGCCCCAAAATTTAGTGATTAATTTTGTTCCAAATTAATTTAGGAAGGGACATTACATACATTCTTAACAATCAATGGACAAGAGGAGGTATGGATGGTAGATTCAGGGAATTCTTTCCAAATGAATCCACATAAGGAGTGGTTCAAGGACTATGAGAAGGTTTATGATGGGAAGATCGTACTTGGTGATACTTTCAATTATAAATTGTTGGTAAAGGCAATGTGAGAATCAAGCACAAATGGACAGGCGAAGTGGTGAATAGCAAACTAGTGGAGGAAAAAAGGTGTTAAGCTCAATGATGTGGCATTGAAGGATAGGGCATCTTGGAGATAAGAACCTAAGGGAAATGTGCATCAAGAATATTGTTGCAGGTTAGAGGTATATAGCTTGATTCTTTTGAGTCTTGTGAAGCATGCATCTATGGCAAAAAGAGTATCCTTTTGTACAAGTGACTACAAAACTAAAGAGATTTTTAAGTTGGTGCATTTAGACATTCGTGGTCCAATCGATGGGCTCCTATTAGAGAATCTAGACATTTCATCACCTTCATTGATGGCTTCTACAGAAAGTCATGGGTGGGTCTCCTTTATGACGCTGAAGAGCAATGATTTTGAGGTCTTCAGAATGTTTGTGGTTGAAGTCGGGGGGCAAAATAGCAAGAGGTTAAGGCCTTGAGGAGTGATAATGGTGGTGAGTATTGTTCCAAAGAATTTGATGCACATTGCAAGTCATAAGGGATCATAAGATAGAAGACAACTCCATATTCACCTTGGAAAAATGGAGTTGTTGAAAGGTTTAACAAGACCTTGTTGGAGAAAGCTAGAAGCATGAAAGTGGATGCTAGATTAAAGAAAGGATTTTGCATTGAAGCTATCCATACAACAAAAGATGTAATAATTTATCACCTAGCTCCATTTTGAGTTGTAAGAGACCAAAGGAGGCTTGGAGTGGCAAAAAGCCCTTTGTATCACATCTTATAGTTTTTAGATGTGTCTTACATGCATGTGCCCAAGAAGAACAAGAAGAAGCTTGACAGTAAGTTTGTCAATTGCATTCTTATTGGTTATAGTTTGGGAATCAAGGGATGCATGTTGTGGATTCCATTGGAGCATCCATCATACATATAGTTGAGATGTGATATTGAATAAATAGCTTCTTGCAATCCAGATGTTAAAATCAGTAATATGGAATTGATCATTAGGCAGTGGTGTTGTTGGAGATTGTTGATGAAAGTGACAATCATGTCAAATCCCCACTACATGAGCTTTGATCATGTGCAAGCCAAGAAAGTAACACTATTGGAGAAGAAGGTGAAGTGACCAATCAACTTAGAAATAATGTTTGACAGTTTTGAATTGACGGCGAGCATTCAAAAAATCATCAAAGAGATCAAGTGCTAACAAGTTGTCATCAACAAGGAAATGTGGTTGAGATATATATGATTTCAAGACCTCTGATTTTAGCTATTTTGCTTTGTCTTCCATTTGTTATGAACCCAAACATCTGAAAGAGGCTCTTAGTAGTAGAGAGACAACTCATTGAAAGAAATCCATGGAGGAAGAAATGAGAGCTCTTAAAGCAAAACCAAACTTGCCATTTGCAAGAGTTATCTGAAGGTAGGAAGGTAGTTGGTTGCAAATGGGTGTTTAAGAAGAAGTATAGAACTGATGATTCTATGGAGAGATACAATGTTTGAATTGTAGCAAAGGGATACTCTCAAGTAGATGGATGAGAAGGATGCACCCTCTAAATTCTTCTTTTAACACACAAAGAGAAAACTCAAATCATAAAGTATTCTTGTCCCTAGAAACTGTTGTTTTTCCACGATCCTGGTGACTAGGATAGAATCTTAAATCACTGATGCTTCCAAACCAAGTATCACAATGAAACTACTTTGCACAATGGAATATAAACAATAGTAAATCTACTAGTGCACAAAATATTCACAGCTTTTTACACAATTTTGTACAATAACCGAACTTCGTTATATTAATCAACTTGAATAATACAATAGTCTAGGTCTCCCGTACTAGGGATAATGGCCCTCATACATCCACTGATACAAAAATACAAAACTGAGGCTTGGTGTCAGTCCACCGACAACCAATCTGCCCTTAACAAGATACTCTGACCCTCTGGTTATTGCATGCTCTCTCAGCTCCTCTCGGTCGTACCTTGTACTTGTCCAATCCATTGACTCCTGATCTGCAACACTGCCTCTATCAACGATCCAAGTCCATCTGGCCACTGAACCTCGACTATCCAATCTGCTCACTAGTTGTGCCTTAGTCCATCAAGGGCACAACATGTCAAGATTCCCGTTGAGTTGTTCACAGCTCCACTTGAGAACAACTCTCAACTTCCCACTGCTACTCCTCAGCTACTTAGGGACTTCAGGCCACTATAGTCTTTCTGCGTTGCTCCAATGAAGACTAACATAGGGCACGAAAGGCTACCACCTATCACTATAAGATGTCCATCTCCCACAACGAATACAGGTTAGGAGGACTGCCCATCATCTGCTGTAGATGTCCTTCACACACAAGTCTAGGGCTACACAAACTGCTCCTGGTTGATCAGACCCATGAGCTCAACAAATTTCACTCTAGCAATCACCTAAGTCCATGAAGATGGTGCACACCAAGTCCAACTTGGGCACTATCATGTTGTCCTCCAACATGCCATAAATGCCCAATTCACTATCCCCACTTGGTCCACTCTCACGCTGCCCTTCAACAAACCACGAGTGACCAATCCTTGCTGTAGCGTCTGCTCCTGGTTAGGGAATTCAACCACCTAGGAAACCCTTCCTCTTTGTTGCTAATAGACTTCCAAATTGTCCTCTCCTATGTTGCTAATAGACTTCCAAATTGTCCTCTCCTAGGACACCCTCCACTAGCAACAATTCAACCTTAACACATCAATGCAATACATACCTAGCCCTGCACAACTTCCGCGTCATCTTGGTGCGGTGTGCTACACGCTCAACCCTCACTCCTGCTTGCACTCGCACTGCCTCTCGCGTTCTTGCACTTGCGCGTTCCTACACTTGCGTGTTCCTGCACTCGCGTTCCTGCACTCGTGTTCATGGAATCCGCGTTCCCACTCATGTTCTTGCACTAGCTGTTCCTGCACTCGCGCGTTCCTGCACTCACGCTGCCTGCACTCATGCTGCCTTTCGTGATGTGTGACTATGAAAGATGCTTCTTAGATATGTTAAATGACTCTCCTCCACCTTATAATTTATACACAATACAAGGGATCCATCAAGTCACATGTCTAGGCTTGACAACTTGTCACAAGGTTTCTAAACGCCTAGCTAACCTTGACCAAACCCACACATTAACTTCAAAAATATATATCTCAAGTTCTAGACCTCAGATTTGAGTGATTTTCGATGCTCTTGGGATCCTTTATTACCTCTAACCATCACATGTCCAAAACTACTCATGGATTCACACCCACAAGCTCGGGTGCAAAGCCCACATGCTTGGGTTCCACACCCACAAGTCACACTTGTGTGCCAACTCTTCCACAACCCTCAAGCCTAGGGTTTGGAGTACCTCCCAAGCTACAAGTCTAAACAAAAACCTCACTAGTAATCTTATAGAGGATGAAGTAGAAATATGTCAGATATTTCATGAACACTTCAAGATGGTTTTCACTTTGTTAGAGTCTAACCCTTTGCAGGATGCCTTTATGGAACTTGTTAAATGGGTGGTCCCCTAAAAGGTCGCCCTTGCTGAGAGGATGTTTCTTTGTAATGTACCCAATTTTGGATTACCTTTTGGTGTAGTTAGGAGAGATTTCCAGAGCTTACATCAGCCAAGTCTTAGGAGCGAGATTACACGTTTGGTGGGTCCGGAGGGTTTTGTGGGAAAATTCCTGAATCTAACACATGAGAAACCCCTACTGCAATTACTGGTTTACAATCTCCTACTTGTTCTTTACATTAACAAGTTATTTAATTGCATAAACATCGAAGTAAACACTATTGTAGCCTTCACAAATATACATCTCATGCACTGAAATAAACAGAGACAATGACAAAAGGGACACCGTTATTTTTGGACAATCGTCCCCGGAAAAACCCAATTTAGGAAAACATATAGAGGCTTTGTATTATTAAGCAAATTTCGTGAATACAACTAGGGTGCTAGAAATGGCTCATCCAACAGAGAATATCCTTGGCAATAATACCTCTATCCAGAGATAGATATTTCGACAAATCAACAACTAGATGATCAAACCCCACAGCGACTCCAGTCGTTCCCTATGCTGGACAATGAAGACTACTCCAAGCACTGCTCTGGAACCGCGTCACTCCTCCAGGAGCTGCATCACCCTCTCCCGGCTCAGAATCTGCTGATCTGCTCCCAGTCTACCCCACAAAATCTCCCCAGTGCTGCCTTTGAGGCCCAACGTCAGCCTTTGTGGCTTCTGCGTCTCACTGTGCCATCCCTCTGCGTCCTCTGCGTCAGCTTTACGGCCTCTGCATTAGCCCTTCTAGGGCCTGCACTGTCTCTCCCGCCACTGTGTTGCCTCTCCCGGCACTGCGCTGCCTCTCTGCTATGTATCCTTTAGCCTCGGATGAAAATCCCTTGCTGAACTGCCCCTCGCTGCAACTCTGATCACTAACTCGATTTCCTCTGCAAACCTTGCCTTAGAAAATCGAATTCTATGATCACTTGGTGTGTCTCCAACTAACCCTCAAGCCTCCTCTTATACTTTTCGTGTCGAGTCTTCAACGACCGAGATTAAGTCCCTAATTAGTGGCTAAGATTAGAACTAGCTTGATCCTCATCACTTAGAACTTTCTCACCCATATTTTATTAATACACAATAATATTTTTATTTTCCTGAGTTTAGACTTAGGAACCCATTAAAAATATTAATTATTTTAATAACTCCTCATCCGGGTGGAATTTCTCCAAACGATTTCTGGGTCTTGGAGATCTCATGTGTTCTAGGACCTCCACTAAATTTCGGAGCTAGAACACATCCGATGCTACCCAAAATCAACACTCCCTCTTAGCGAGGAATGTGCTCTAGCAATGCTTCACCATAGAAGCATCGCATTGATTCTCCGCATCAGTCCTCTCTGCTGATGCTTGGCTTGCTGTTCCACATCCACTACACTGCTGCTTACTGTACTGCTGCCCATGACATTGCCACTGCCATTGTTACATCTGTACTGCAACTCCCTCTAAAAAAAAAATGTTGCCCATGCTGCCCATAGCATTGCCACTCTTAACTGCTGCAATGCAACTCAGTTACCGAGAAGTAAGTAACTAAATTCACTCAGTCACTGACAACCTGGTCAGTCTGGAAGCCTCATGATGTTGAAGCTACCTCAGCTGTTATCTTGTGCTCCCTCTGCTGCCACTGCGTTGCTGCAAACACCTTTGTGTCTCTCGCACTGCTGCAACCTCCACAATGTTGCATCATATTTCGACACTCTAGCTCTACCACTGTTGCTCCATCACACCTTTCTCTACCCGACACCTGTCATGATGCTACTGTCGTTAAGCGCTCTCGTAGCCGTATGTGATCCAAGAGTTTGGGAACCTCAAGGATCCTGCCCCATTCTATAGTCCTCTTGACTGCAACTCCATGTCTCCCCACCTCTTCTCTAAAGGCGCATGAGCACTCATGGCACAATCGTCATCAGTCTCAACATCCTTCTCCGCCTTTATTGGAGCAGCCTTTGAGTCAAAAGCTTCTCCCTTGCCTTTCTTCCTATGGCACTAAGAGGCATATGTCCCAACTCCCCACATTTGAAGCACTTGACCTTGGAGATGTCTTTCTTCTTCCTCTTTTGTAGCCCTTGTTGTCCCGCTGATGCGAGAGTTACATCCTCCTCCTCCTTCTTGATTCAGGCTCCCTTACCGCTACTCCCCGCCTTGGTCAATCTCCTGAGCTCTTCTTGTCAAAGAGCTGCACACATCTGCTCCCAACTGGGGAGAGTCGCTCTTCCCAAAATGCTTTGGACAAACGTCTCCCAGTCCTCTGTGACTGCATTCAGGGTAATCCTGACCATGAAATCTGGATCCAGTGTAGACCCCACGGAAGTAAGTTGGTCGCGAATCCCTTGCAACCTGAGAAGGAATGGATCTATCTCCTCTCCTTTCTGCATCTGATATTGCCTCAACTGATTCTCCAATAACATCTTTCGTTGCACGGAAGAGGCTAGGTATAAAGTGGTGAGTGTCTGCCACATCTCCCTTGATGTGTTCTTCTCAGCAATAAGTGGTATTACATGATCCTTGACCCTATCTAGGATCATGCATTTTTCCATTGCATAGGCCTCAGACTTCTTGGTTGCATCAGAGTCAATCGAGACAGCTACTACTCTCAAGGTATAGTCCTTGATGCGATGTTTATCTAGGATTGCCAGGATCTTGGCCTTCCAAATGACAAAATTGGAAGCCCCGTCCAATCTGTCCTGATCCCTCAATCCGTTCACTGCCATCTCTGCACCTCTTCTCTAGACTCCCTATGAGTCTTGATTTCCCTCTTGGCAATCCTTCAGCCAACTGTTGAATCACTCCTCTCCAATCCTCCTTTGCCGCTGCAACCTAGATCTAGATTTCTTGGCTAGAAATCTGTCGAGGTAGTGCTTCCCTCTACCTTGGTTCAGTATCCTTATGCATTGTTCTGCACCAACAGAAACAACGTCCCACCAGCTCCTCAAATCTGCACAGGTCCCTAGCCCCGACAACTCGAAGAATTTGAGCCCTTCAAGCTCTGGGCAATCTCTGCGTGGGCTGAATCTACGCCTCATGGCCAACTACGTCAATCCTTCCTGGCTCAGAAGGATGACGTGGCTCTGCGCGAGCCTAGTTTCCCCTCCTCTGCCTCTGCGCTAACCTTGATGGCTAACGCAGCTACTGCGTGGGCTCCTGCGTCACCTCTTCTGCACTGCGTCACTCCTCCTTCCGCCTCTCTGGCTCTGGAACATTGCTGTCTCATGGGACAACTGCATATTTGCTGTAAATTCTCAGATTTCTCGGCTGGTGTCTTCAATTGTCTATGATCTGCAATTGCTCTGATACCATGTGAAAATTCTTGAATCTAACACATCAGAGACCCCTACTACAATTACTGGTTTATAATCTCCTACTTGTTCTTTACATTAACAAGTTATTTAATTGCATAAACCTCGAAGTAAACATTATTGCAGCCTTCAAAAATATACAAATCATGCACTTAAATAAATAAAGACAATAACACTAGGGACACTGTTATTTTTGGACAATCATCCCCAGAAAACCCCAATTCGGGAAAATCGGTGCAACATATAGAGGGTTTGTATTATTAAGAAGATTTCGTGAATACAACTAGGGTGCCAAAAATGGCTCACCCAGCAGAGAATATCCTTGGTAGTAGTACCTCTATTTGGAGACAAATATTCTGGCAAATCAACAACTGGATGATAAAACCCCATAGCGACTCTGGTTGTTCCTTATGCCAGACAACGAAGGCTGCTCCAAGCACTGCTATGGAACTGCGTCACTCCTCCAGGAGCTGTCACCCTCTCCCGGCTCAGAATCTGCTGATCTGTTCCTAGTCTG
Organism: Pinus taeda; assembly: GCA_000404065.3. Lineage (NCBI taxonomy): Eukaryota > Viridiplantae > Streptophyta > Pinopsida > Pinales > Pinaceae > Pinus > Pinus taeda. Next base: position 48,301 of record APFE030454881.1, on the reverse strand, counting down.
TCCCACAAAATCTCCCCAGTGCTGCCTCTAAGGCTCAGCGTCAGCCTCTACGGCTTTTGCGTCTCACTGTGTCAGCCCTTTGCGTCCTCTGCATCAACCCTTCTAGGGTCTATGCTGTCTCTCTCGACACTACGTTGCCTCTCTGCTATGTATTCTTCATCCTTGGATGAAAATCCCTCGCTGAACTGCTCCTCGCTGCAACTCTGATCACTAATTTGATTTCCTCAGCAAACCTCGCCCCAGAAAATCGAATTCTATGATCACTTGGTGTGTCTCTAACTGACCCTCTAGCTTCCTCTTTCCTGTTGAGTCTTCAACGACCGAGACTAAGTCCCTAATCAACAACTAAGATTAGAACTGGCTTGATCCTCGTCACTTAGAACTTTCTCACCCATATTTTATCAATACACATTAATATTTTTATTTTCCTAAGTTTAGACTTAGGAATCCATTAAAAATATTAATTATTTTAATAACTCCGCATCTGGGTGGAATTTCTCCAAACGATTTATGGGTCTTGGAGATCTCATGTGTTCTAGCCCCTCCACCAAATTTCGGAGCTAGAGCACATTCGATGCTACCCAAAATCAATATTTTGGAATAGTTTTAAGGGGTCCAACGGGGATTCCTCACCATATTTTATCATTAGGATCAATACCGCACAATTCGATCTTGGTTCCATTGCATTTCGACGATTCTCATAAAATAGGGTTATTATAGGCATATTTAAATTATTTACGCTTAAGGTGCTATTTTGGGTTGATTATTTGGAGGTACAGCTTAGTGTAATTGCTCGTTGGAATCGAATTGAAAATATCTACAAGACAAGATGATGAAAAAGAGCTTTGGGGTAACTGTGTGATCATGGTGGCGAAATAAGCATTTTTTGAGTTAGAAGTGACTTTAATTAATTATGTCGATAGGCATTTCTCTACGAGTTTCGAGTGAGTAGACACTATTCACCCCAACCAACTCCAAAGTTTTATTTTCTTCCTCCTTCAATCAATTAAAATTTGACACATGGACTTTGATCATTGGTCTTTCCTTTGTAGTTTTCCCGTTCGGGTTGCATTTTTGGGGTTTCCATCTGTGGTTCTTCGAGATTTGTGATTGTTCCTCCCCACGTGATTACGATATCTTGCCGTTCGAGCCTCTTGATATCCTCCTCATCCGTGGTCACAGCTATGAAGCCCATCCAGTGGGCATGAGTACTCCACAACTTCTACACGCGGGGCTTCTGGAAAAGACTAGGTAGATTGATGTTGGAAGAGGCGTAGACATACTTGGTCAATTCCCAACACCTTGGAAGAGTTGCTGCGATGATACTTGCAATTCTCGCAGTACTTGGAGAAGGGATCGAAATCAAAAGAATCATAACAGGCCTGCGCGAACTCTCTATATCTGATGATATCCTTTCACAGTATGTCGTCCATGGGATCAAACAACCCTTCCTAGGCAGATTCAGAAATATCAAAACAAAAAAACACCATAACTACAATCCCCAATTATTCAAATTAAAAAACACCACTGCAACAATTATTGCCAAACATATTGAATGGACTTTGAAAAGGTTTCTCTGTTTGCCCGTGCCTCAGACTGTTAAGATCCCCACCAGGGCAATATTTGACGACCCAAGCCATGATTTTCTCTGTCTCCACATGCCCAAACATGGTAGGCAGAAAAGGATGGTCTAGACGGGAAATAATGTTTTTCTTAATGTGCACCCTTCTAAGACCATCACCATTGTTCCTAGCCAAGGAAAACTTCCATTATTCCACAAGAAACAGTGGCTCTATGCATAGAACGATTTTGGATAACAACACAATACGAGGAACATGCACATATGTATTTGACGATTTCCATTACCCACATTGTTGAAGAAACAAATCTCCATCCACATGAATCTTGTGTGGGCTCGAGGATCGCAACTCCCATCCAAAAATAAAAGTAAAAAAGTTGCTGTCACATTTCCCACATCGTTGCCCGCTTTCCTCCTAACCATTTATGGAATTTTGTTGGCAAGTAGATTTCCACTTTTCCTCCTAACCTAATTTTAGATTGCATGGCTGGTTAAATTGCATAATTTCCAATAATTAATTAAAAACCTCACTTGGAATCGAGCCACTTTTTACTGCTTTTCTAGGCAAATGGACAATTCGCTATCATTCACCAAATCAAGGTAGACTGGATTTGATCCCTCAGTGGGATGCAGGTTCAGCCCCATTCGGCAGTCGGAAATCATTTTTTTGAACTTTGCCAATATTGAACACATGACTCCAGGACTCACACAACAAAGTGTTTGGAAATTTGATGTAATGAGAGCGTTAGGATTGAATGCTTGTGCTTGAATATGAGTGTACATCATGTACTGAGTCATTATGCCAACTTCCAGTCCTAATTTTGTTGTTCACTTCATAAAAAATGCATGTTACTTAAGCCAACTTCTAGTCCTAATCCTAATGTTGACTTCATAATAAATGCATGGCATTTGCTGCTATAAATTTGCAGTGCTCTTCAGAGTTATTTCATGGCTCTCAAATTGTTGTGCCAATGAGTCAGCTTCCTGAAATGATTAAGCAGATGTTGATCATGAAAAATTAGAGAAACTGCAAAAGCGGATGGTATAGCCACAGGGAAACCATTAGCACTAGGGAATTCATGACTGCAAGCGAAGAACTGATGTTTGATGATGAGTAGCAGCAGAAAGGAAAAGGAAAAAATGAGCCACTTAATTGGGGAAGAGGGGCTCGAGGAATGTTATTTATTCTATGGATTGCCGAGGGATGCCGGTTTGACACAATAGTGCACTGTTGGACAATCCTCGTCAACAACTGCTGCCTCGAGTGTCGACTCCACCAATAATTGCCATTCTTCTCCCTCTCTCTCCATCTCACTTGTGAATGTTAGTGTCTTTGGAAAAACCCTTGCTTGTCAATTGCGTGTTAGTTGGCATTCTTTTTTAAATTTGGAACTCTTAATGCAAGTCACCCTTTGGTGTGGTTTGTATTAAACATTCTTCTAGTTTTTTCTTTCGATGAAACATTGAATACATACAAAATTTTGAATCGATGAATTTTCTAAAAGTAATCGATCGTAATGCTTATGACAGGTAGCTTGATTATAAGGGTTATTTATGGAGCTATGGAAATGTGGAATGTTTAATTCTAAGAATATGTTATCTTGAAGCTCACCTGTCAGATTTGAGATCATCCCATGGTAGGTTGGTCAAGGCTCTCATCTTTTAAGCTGGAGGTGCAAAGTTTAAACTTTTAGATGGGATTCAACGTTTTAATTTGGAGTTGAAGTTCATAGCTCCTTACAATGAGAAAAACGAGACTTTCTAGTTTCGGAAGAATCTTCCAAACTAATTCAATAGAAGCATGAAAAGTTTAGTTTGGAGCTAGCCCTGTTGTCCCTCCATTCATATGACTCCTCTACAAGTCCCTTGTCCCACCCAACATTATTGAAATATTCAGAGCTAGCCCTGTTGTAGAAGCCCACAATGATAGCAGTTCTGACTCCTAGGACTCTCGTTTTGGCATTACTCACTCCGTCCTCTGAAATAAACGCCTGTGTTGTTGAAGTGTAAGTGTTGGTCTCAATTAATATTGTTCCAAAAGCATCAGCGTTCTCGATGTTGAGATCTCCATAACGAGATCCTCCCCTCTATTACCAAAACTAAATACTTGGTACACAACATTGTTGCCAGTGGGTAGTCAACCGTTCCTCCTCCAACTACAATGTAATCATATTTTCTTGTAGTTGTTTTCTCCCCATCCACAATCATAAATGCAAAAAAAAGCTTGTAAATCATCATAGCCAACAAAAAAAAGAAGAAGCCATTAATTCAACCATATCATATCATCAACTATATAAAAAGACGTGAATCCATTATCATCCAATGTTCATACCCGAGGTTGTTGTCGCTGCCTGAGAAGAGGATAAGCTCTGGTTGCTGCTCAACATCATTAGCATGAGCAGAAGCAGAGGCCATGCAGGAATATTCACAACCCTTATCATTGTCATATTTCTAACAAAGCATTCAATTCGTTCACTCTTTTTTAAGATGTTTGTTCAATTTCAGAGTGTGTTTGAGGCTATCTATAAGCATTTGCAACTTTGCATTTGGAATGTGAAATCCTGGAGATGAACTAAATCAAGTCACTTAAATTAATCTGTGGAGTTCACGAAATCCGTAGGGTAGGTATTAGTAATAACTACAATTAATTTCAATAATGTTATCATTGACAATTCATTTCAATGCTTGCTCTACTATACAAACTATCTTTGATAATTCAATGTATGATATTATGTGATCGTTCACAATTCATTTCAATCTTCTCATGTAAGAAAAATGTCCCCTTCGGATCTGGAACATGTAACTTAACACACTGAAAATCTCAAAATATCCCCTCCTGTTATGTAACTTCTAATTCAACAATGAAAGAAGATACATGAAAAAATCCTTCGACCATCCCCATGGCGAACCCACGTAATTTTTTAACATCGGAAAAGTCTAATTTTATTGTTAGTGCAATGGAATGCTTGAAGAAAAAAATGCAAGGAAGGTGATAATTTAGCATTGGATCGAAAATTTACCATTAACCTTAAACAAAGCTTCAATTAGGTAAGAAGGCATTATAAAATCAAGTCAAAATCAATTTTGAAACCGAACTACCTTTGCTTTATGAAGACATTACAAAATCAAAACTCCAATATGAGGTAAAATATTATTTTTAATTTAAGAAGTCATTACAAAATCAAACTCAAAACTGAACGTTGAAGAAAGCTTCTTTTAACTTTGGAAGCCATTTCAAAATCATGCACTATAATAGTCAAAGAATTATTATTCATCAACTTTGTATTTTTTTAAAAATAAAATGCATGATTTTTCTCACAATTAATATGTCAAACATGTGATCCAAGTGTTTTCTCTTTGTTTGTACCAATCCAATCCATACTTTTCCAAATTAATGAACATGTGATTCATATAAGTTCAAAATAAGTTGAGGGTTATGGCTCCCCACAATTTGGAAAAGTTTTTAGTATTTTTATATAAATAAATTCCATGATTTTTCTCACAATTAATACGTCAAACACGTGATCCAAGAGTTTTCTCTTTGTCTGTACCAATCCAATCCATGCTTTTCCAAATTAATAAAGATGTGATTCATATAAGTTCAAAATAAGTTGAGGGTTATGGCTCCCCACAGTTTGGAAAAGTTTTTACCTGTTTAATAAACAAAACCTTACTTGCAGATTTTAGCATTCTAAATTGATGGCACTGTTTAGACTTGTGTAATGGATTAGAAAGCTATTATGGCCATGGAAAAGTAGATTTTTTTGCTAGCCCGAGAAGAATATTCCATACTAATTCCATAAAAACATGAGAAGTTTCGTTTGGATCCAATTGGACTCCCATTTCAACTTTTGACTCTACAATGAGAAGGGCATATATAACATGAAAAGTAAAAGATTATTTATTGTGTAGTACACGAAACTTTTGTTCAAATCAAACATGACTGTGTTTTTAGATTTTAAGCCTATAAGGTGAAGGGGATACTATGTGAAAAGTCAAAAAACTATTTGTTGTGTAGCACTAGGAATGCTAAAATCTTGTTTACATCATGCTTGACTACCAGAACCCTGAAATAGTGTTGATTAAACTAGCAGAATCTCATAGGAGGAACCATTGTGTAGCCCAAGGAATAAGTCGCCAGCCTCTAAGACCTTCACAGAGATCGATCTCACGCCTTGATGAAAATTTGGGGCAGGCATCGACGTGTGACATAGAAAAGACAGATAGCCAGGTGTGACACACCTAGGGCAAGGTATGTCAACACTTTGTGTTCATGCATACGTTATCAGTAGTGGGCTCGCCTCGTGGCACTTCCATTGGAGAGTTTACCTCATCCCTCTCCAAATCCCACACACCTCGCATCCAATATTCAACTTAGGTCTTGCATTAGTATGCCCAAGTTGCCTCTTTCTACATTGAATAGGTATGGGCTTTTGTATGCCCAGACCAATACCCACCTCTTTCTATAGTAAATAGGCATGTAAGGAAGTGAAAAAATTCCATGTTAATTGTTGTATCAGTAGCACAGACGACAACCCATGGAGCTCTCTCAGAGTGGGACATTGCAACAAGTTCATAGATTATTTTTGTTTTGAGGGACCTACTAGAGATGCCTATGTATTTTCGACTCAGTGAAGGCGAGGATGCATTGAAACTTATTTACTGAAACCATTGTTGAAGTTGGTGTGTTTCAGCAATATCTGGGTTTATAAGAAGGCAAGTGGTGGGGATAGTTCCAATAGTCCTTCCATTGAACTTGATGACACGACCCCCTTTGATTGCAAGGGCTGGAGTGGTTCTTGAGGTGCGAATATCAGAAAGTTTGTTTCCTTCAGCATGGCATTGCGCACCCCATAAGGTGACATTGATGCTGCAACCTAACATGTCACACAAGGCAAGAGTTTTCTTCCACATTCCCCACTCCTACAGGTGTTCCTTTGCACCTCTCGATGCAATTGCTAGTTAATAAAGTCACTTTATTTAATAAATAAGGAGGGGGAAAATATTATTGAATTAAAAAGAGGCAAAAGTCAATTGGAGAAAATAAGTGACTTTAACAATAAAATAATAAAAAGGGGATTTCTAGAAGGTTGGAGAAGATCCGACAAAATCTTAGAAAAGGGAAAGGAGGCCATTTCTCGTTCATTTTGATTTATGATTATTTCTTGATGATTTGTTAGGGGCTCATGTGAGTCTAGCTCAAGGGTTTCAGGCAAAGCTCCTTTCACCGGTTTCAATGGACTTCGAGTGCCACCGTAGCTAGTTCTCAGTTGATTTCGGTGGACTTCGAGTGCCACCCTAGTTAGTTTGCGGAGAAATTATTGAGATTTCTCATTGATACTTCATTGTAGGTGATTTGGCAATAGTTCTTCGTGGGCCAAGAATTATATCTATTTGTTGAAGACAATTTGGAGGTCGAGTTATTATCTCTTTTGGGGCCGAGTTTATTTGTTGGGTTGAGTTGATTTGTTGGAGCCTAGATTATTTGCTAGGGCAGAATTTATCTGTTGTAGATGAGTTTATTTGTTGGGCCAATTTTATTTACTGGAGCCTAGTTTATTTACTAGTGCTGAATTTATTTATTGGGGCCGAGTTTATTTGTCGTAGCCCATTTTATTTGTTGGGGCTAAGTTTATTTGTTGGAGACGAATTTATCTATTGGGGCCAAGTTTATTTGCTAGAGCCCAATTTATTTGTTGGGGTCGAGTCCGTGTTTAATTGTTGGAGCCAATTTTATTGTTGAGGCCAAGTTTGCTAGAGCCGATTTATCTTTGTAGAGAGGTCGAGTTTATTGTTGGGGGCTGAATTGCTTGTTTAGGTGGAGCCCGAATTCATCATTCTAGGAGGGCCGAGTTGCTGACTATAGGAGTGTCAAATTGATTGAGTTACTTGCTAGAGTTGTATGACAGATTCTCAGATTGAAATTCTCCATGTAAATCTCTTGATCAAATTAATAAATGTTTGGTTGTGCCTTAAAATATTTATTTTCTAAGTGTTTATTTGTTTTTCTGCTTGCGTACAAAGTGTTTGAAGAAAAGCTTGCACACAAAGTGTTTGTCAAAATTCCTAAAAGAGAAAATTTAATATTTTTGCAAGTTGTGCTAGCATATTCCAGATAAGGGATATTACATTCCTTCTTAGGTGCTTGAGTTATATGATTTTGAGGTGGTCATGTGGGAACTAAAGGATGCCAAATCTCTAGGACCTAATGGGCTTTTGATGGAATTCTAAAAAGAAATGTGGCATGTGATCTATCCAACGTATTTGCTAATGTGTTAGATGCATTATGTAGTGGTGGCATGTGCATATGGTTAATACTAGCCTTGTCAAAATCATTCCTAAATGAGTCAAAAGGGATTTGTAGGGCAGCTAGTGTTTGATTACTCTTCTTAATGGTTCCTACAAAGTTATAGCCAAATCCCTAGCCAAGAGGCTAACACTATTATTAGCTTGGATAATATGCAAGGAGAAAATTGGATGTATCAAGGGAAAATTTATTCTTGACAATCTTTTGACTTCTTGGGAGGAGTTTGAATGGGCACGAGATTTTGGATAGAGGACATTATTTTTTAAAATTGACTTTAACAAAGCATACAATAGGATTGAATGAGCCTTTATTCTTAGCATGTTGAACTAGTTAGGGTTTGGCTCCTTTTATCAGCAGTTATAGGTGTCATTTTCCGTCTGGGCTTTGATTATAGGTTTAGCATGAATGATGTGCTATTTGACTCTAATGAATTCCACTGCTTTGTTCAGAAAGGTTTCCTACTTGCTTCTTATCTTTATGTGATTGTAGTGGATGCCCTTGGTTATTTGTTGGAGACTACTTGATTGCAAGGGAAAATTGGAGGTGTATCATTACTTGGGGATAAAAAACTTTTCAATATTATCTTTGCAGATGATTTGACTTCAACTCTTGAATTGAATCAACAATTTGTGTAGGGTAGTCTTTATGTTGGACACTTTTGTAGAAGCAATTGGAATGGTTGGTAGTGAGGAGAAAATTGAGCTCTTTCTTATTGGTCATGAGGACCATCCTCTTTGGCTGAATTAGAAGTGGAAGCTTATTAGGCTAGGATATTTTCCTGTACTTGGGAATCCCTTTTGGTGTGCATATTTCTCTTGTTGATAAGTGGTGATGGATGATGGCCAAGTTTGAGAAGAAACTCCAAGTTTGTAACAACCTTGATCTCCCTCCCATGCAACAATTGAAAACCAAGTTTGTAACCACCTTGATCTCCCTCCCATGAAACGGATCCATCCAAGATCTATCATAGTTCCCTGAGAGAGCCATGTTTTGGATGTTAACTAAAACCTTTCTAATTTTTTCATCCTGATTGCTTTAACCAAATTGAACTTGTTGCCTCACTTATTCCTAGATAATAGTAGCATATAAAAGTAATCGATAAAGTTTTGCAGGGATAAGACATAAGATGTTAGCAGCTCTTTTTTGCTTCCCCTTGGCGTTTGGGAGCCATGTTGTGGATGCCATCTTTCATTTTCTTAAGCTTTATGCTGATTATTTGTTTCTATTTGGAATCATTGGCAAACATTGTTGAGATTTCATGTACATTGATAACTCAGAAGTACCAAACAGAGACATCCAAGGCTAAGGTGTATGATGCTTTAAATTATAGGGCATATATAGCAGTTTGTTCAGATTTTTCTGTAGTCTCTAATATTTATTTGGATACATTTGTACTTGGGCAAATATCTTACAGGTGCATTCCTATAATCAACCAAAAGTCATTGCTTCTACTTATACTCTTTAGGCGATGAAATGCTATTCTTGCTTGAGTTGATTAGTTACAATGTTTGCTTGTTTAAATTCGTATTACTTGTTAACTATATTTTTCGTAATATGCCACTTTCTTAATATTTAATTTGATTTGTATTTTAACTAGCTATATAGGGCCAGATGCAATATCTTGTTTTAGAAATACTTAATAACTGGATCTGCAAGAGTTATATTAGCAAAAGATCTTTTTCCTAACCCATGACAATTGCAGATTTCCTGGATATTTTGCATCTTCATTTTTTTCAGCTTTTCAAGGATAGTGGCAGATGGATTGTTGGAACTTCTTTAGTTTTTCATATTTCAAAGAACCAAAGTTGGTGTCTAACGTGAATGATTTTTAGTTATGATCCTACTCTTCATGTAGTAAAGAAGCTACGGGGTGGCCTAGGTACTTTCTGTTTGCTTCTGCTCTATAGTTTCATAGATATTGGTATAGAACTTCATGGCAGGTGTGTGATTTATGAACCCCCTTCAAACTAGCTCCATTGTCACGTGGAAAGACAGAAGTAGCCAGTCATGCAATGGATAGGCTTTGATATAAATTTTAAGTTACCACTTTCACCCGCTTTTGACAATAATAGAGAAATACTTGGTAAGTACCCGAGAATACATGCATCTGTTTGGATGTTTTAGTTATCTGCCATTAATCTGTCCAAAGTTTCCAAAGGGGAATTTCGTGTTTACTATTTCCTTGAATATTTTGTCAGCAATGTTAATTGTAGGCATTCTGTTGCAGGAGACCTTCCATTTTTTAAACATATCCTTGAGAAATCCTGACATAATTCAAGGTATTGTCTTCTTTTGAAAAAATTGTTGGTGCTACTTTCTGGCATCTTCTTCATCTATCCTGTCACTTGTCTAATGCAAAATGTAAGTTCTATCCAAGGAGGTAGCTTAATACTGACATACCTCACAACCAGCATGTATTGCCCTTGTATGATCCTTGGTGTTATTATGTGACAGTTCTAGCTCTAACGATTCACCAATAAAGAAATGGTCGAGACTAGTTGCTAAAGGAATCTTCCCTCTAAGTCCCAAACTTATTTTGGAAATTCCCTTGGCCTTGACAAGAGAAGTGCAAGTGTGTGCTAAGTGCAACTTATTGATGTGTTTAGTGTAATTAATTCACCACAGTCTGTATCCTAGTGGCCATAAAATCATTCATGTTGCACCCTTAGTGGACAGTTATAGCCCACTTTTGTGCTTAGTAGGTAGGTTTTGTGGTCCCACGTTTTTATGGGTTTGGGGATAGCTATTCTAAACCCTACTCCTCTATATTCAAGTCTTTGCCTCACTAGTAATCATGTGAGTTTTGTTAAATGCTAGTCATTGATTTATTTGGGTATCAAGGATATCTGTCATATCCCTTTTGTTCTGGATTGTTCATTGTTCATTGCAGGAACTCTTCTTTCCTAATGGTTATAGTATTCTAAACTTTAACATGGCACCAGTGCTGTGGGGTTGAGTCTCCCTAGACTTGAGTGCTTCTGCTCAAGCTTTCTGTGGAATTCAAATTATTTTCACCCATTCAAAGAGGATGTGAAGAACTGCTGATTTGTGAAATATGTTATGAAAAAAAAATGGATTCTGAATTTGATCACAATGCATTTCAGGTTAGGTATTTTGCACATCTGATCTTGTGAATATTGTTGTTTATTTTATGCAGTTTGTTTTGTAGCTACGGTTTGAAATCAAACCTGGAATTTTTGTCTTTCAATTCTCATAGAATTCTATTGTCCTAGATTCTTTACATATATGTTTTAGGCAGAAAGTTTAGGTGTTTTTCCTTTCAAGTTGCAGCCTGCAACTGTGAAAATATTTTCTAGAGGTGTTTCACTGTACCCTTTTCCCAAATTTATTTTTATTTTGTGGAATTTTGATATTATTTGTTGGTGCAAGTTCTATTTTTAGGGCAGAATTTTGCTTTTGCTTTTCAGGCTAGAATTTTTTGGCCCTGTCTCCACTTTTTCCTGTCTTGTTATAGGCCTATTCTGTGAGCCTAAAATCTGCTGGCAACCCTCTAAGCATCCTGTTGGAAACAGTGAGAGGGGGGGTGAATCAGTATTTCTTTTTCGACTATTGTTTTACCAGTTAAACAATTTATATTCAGAACACAAGATGAACACCAATAATCAAATCTTTTATTAATATAATCTTTGCAGTAAAATAGATACAATATATAAGTGGTTGCAATCAGTTGCCAAGCTCCAACTTGGACTTTGGTGAGGCTCCAACCTCCAGAGCACCAACTCTATTTCGCCAAGACACCAATCTTGGACTTAGGAGCACCAAATCCCAAGGACATCAATCCTTCCATTTCCTGAGACACTAGTCCCAAAGACTCCTATCCTTCCTACTTCTAAGGCATCAACCCCAAGGAATTTAATCCTTCTTACTTCTGAGGCACTAGCCCCAAGGATTCCTATCCTTCCTACTTCTGAGGCATCAACCCCAAGGATTCTGACCCAATCTTGTCAAGGTTCATTTGATAATAATGTTCTGCTCTCAGAACTCTTTTCTACTGAGTTTTGTCTAATTATAGCTTCACTGCAGTCTCCAAGCTATATCATCAATGGCAGCCAATATTCTTATGAAGAAGTCTTTACAACTCTGCACATTGCCCACACATAGCCTTTATGCTCTTTGACAATGTTTTCACACAGTTTTAGTCAGTCTATTGTTAGCTGCACTAAGCTCTGCATAAAAAACAACTTTCTATTCAAGCTTATGTTCTTTGCTGGCACCTTCTCCCCTTCAACTGTCTGTTGTCCTGTTGGCCCTTCGGCCCTCTTTCTGTTCTGTTGGATCCTCTCGCTGCCTCTGTCTCCTCCAGCTTATTTTCCACAACGTTTTAACGACCTTCAACAACATTCAACAGCACACTGTTCTCTCCTCCTTCTCATATTCTCCGTTCCACATGCCTCTATCTCTTAGTTTCCTTTTTTCGCTGCCTTTTTGGCTTCCTCAACGCTCGCTTATCCTATCAGTTTCCTCCTCGGTCACTGCCATTTCCTCTACGCTCGCTTGCTGCTGCGGCTTCCTGGCTTTTGGTTTCCTCTATCTATTCGAGCGTTCCAATATTCACAGGACACGTTTAGGAGGAAGAGGGGCCGTATACACAGAGAATACCTATTACAAGTTAAAGACTGTAACAATGCTCTTTTTATCCATAATTATTTGACATACATAGGGCTTTACAGCGTAACGGACATGCCACGTCTTATTGCAATCGCAATCGGCTTGATTCTAGTCTTCTGAGCTATCGGGAGCATTCCTTAACATATCTCTGTCTCCAAACCCCGCGCAAGCAATACATACAAATACACAGGAATTACGATCGAACACAGGCAAAAAACTAAACGGCGGACTTCAAAAGAATATTAACCCACAACTATTCCTATATCGAATCCATAATGAAATTACAATTGACGCTTTAGTGTGGCGAGGCTTCATAATATATGCGATAGTGACGAACGTGATGACAGATTAACTCATATTGCAATGCGCGACGGGTTCGCGTGTATATGTACAACAATCGGGAGTTGCCCTTGGCGAAGGTCCTATGCGACATCACAAATGGCTATCGGCGATCGCAATGAAAATGTAACTCTACTCCCAAAGTGCTAATGCGATATACATCGACAATCACAAGTCGCAAGGGTTCAAGGCTCAACGTTCATGCAGACCACTCCATTTTAGCAATGCGATATTAGGGGCCAGACCTAATATGACTCATCGCTCCCGTGTATAAAGTTTCAAGTCCGCTTTCTGCCTCTGAGAGTGTATTTGCCTTTATATATGCTTTGGCCTCTGTTTGCGCCTCCGATAGTGTTAAACGCATATATGTATGGTTTTTTCCGCTGATGGGTAAATACATATATATACAGGTCTTTCTGCCTTTGATAGTATGAATGCACATATATATATGTGTGTGTGTGTGTGTGTGTGTGTGTTTGCCACCAATACATGAGTTTATGGCATATATATGTGCTCCTGATAGTGTATTCCTTTGTCATTGCATGCACTAATCGCTCCCGATAGTGTAATATGCCCTGTCTGCTCCCGAAACCTCTGTCTGGCTCTATTTGCTTCTTACTCTGGTAGCTCCTTTGGTGGATCTGTCTGCTCTGTTAGTTCCTCTGGTTGCTCTGCCTGTTCCTCTTGGCTTCGTTTGCTCCTATGGCTTTGCTTGTTCCTCTGTTGCTCTGATGGATGTCTGCGTCCTTTGATAGTGTATTCTGTGGTATACTTGTATGCATTCTGCCTTTTCCGCTCCGATCGTGTATATGCATCCTTGCTCCTCTAATGGCTCTGATAGTGTTTGCATTGTTTGCTCCTCTTCTTTGGCATATATGTATGGTCTGTAAGTATGGCTCCGATAGCTTTGTTTTGGTATATATTACAGGTAGCACTCCTGAAGGTGCTTCTTGGGCATGTATTACAAGCAACGCTCCTCCGATATGGCTACTATTGCTCTGATATGCCTCCTTAATCTAATATGCCTATTTTGGCATGTATATATATATATATATATATGGTTCCTCCTGTATCTCCTCTTTCTCCAATGTGGCTCCTCTGGCTTGCAGTGTCTTTCAAAGACCTCCTTGCATTATGAATGCCTCTCTTGCTCTGATATCCTGTAATATGCTTTGAGATGCCTCCTTTGGTAACTCCTCTTGCTTATGGCTTGGCTATCCTGATGGCCTTGCTCCTGTCTCTTCATGGATCTGTTCTGATTCCTCTTGGCTTCATATCATCATCTAGTATCTAGAATATTGCCATATTGACGACAATGACAACCTAGGTCAACAATCTCCCCCTTTGTTATTGATGGCAATATTCTTCTTCTCCCCCTTTGACATCAATGGCAAAGGAGTGCTCTGGTACTCCCCCTATCAAACTGCTTCTGTTCTTCATGAATGGTAGATTTTCGTGGGTCTGTGACTCCCCCTGTCATAGTGCTCTTCTTCTTTTTACTCAAGATAGAAGGATTGATGCTTTATCATCAATTTGCACATTATCCCTCTTCATGTCTCAGAACTGCTTTATCATGGCTTCAACAGTGCTTAAAGATGCTCTACTTTAATGCTTTCATTCAGATTGCAAATGGCCATACACCAAGTGTCCAAGTCCAGGCTTTCATGCTTCAATCCATATTGTTGTCTCCATAGGCAGAATTGAGAGACCTTCATAGTCTGAATCAAAAGAGATTGCTGCTAATATTGTCTTTCTTCAGATCTGAGTTCCTTTGTGTTGTTGTGCTTCTCCTTGAGTGACTACCATCCAATATTCAACTTCACTACATTTGGATGGAAAGGTGAGAATTTTCTTTCTTGCTGTCTTTCTCTAGATTTGAGTTCCTTTGTGTCACTATGCTTCTCCTTGAGTGACTACCATCCAGTATTCAACTTCACTGCATTTGGATGAAAAGGTGAGAGGTTGTGCCTTGCTGTTGCTATATTTTCTCAGTGACCAATCTTAGCATAAGTTATATTTGACTGCACCACATTCTCCTTTCTATGAGCCATCTTGTCCTTGTGTTCTTGTACACATCTCTGCATGTTATTTCCCTAGAGATTCAGATATCCAGTCTATGACTGTCTTTTAAATACAAATTCTGATTTGCATCTTTTTGCAATGCTTCAGTTTGTTATATGCTGCCAGTTGCTCTTACTTCAGACTCCATTCCAGATGTATTTGTTTGTTTGAAGATTGTCTTTATTAGTGTCCATAATTTATGTTCTCACATCAAATCCCTGAGTCAATACATTTAGCATCTGTAATATCAGCACCATAATTATTTGGCCTATTTTCTCTAGCATTATATGACTTTCTCTGTTGCTTCAAATACTACTTAGTGATTAAGTGGAAAGCATCTTTAGCAACAATCCAAAGAATGGTTACATGATCATATTCTTCAATGGAGTACCCCTGAGAAATGATCTTTATTAAAGAATGACTGTTAATATAGTTCAACAAGGATTTCATAAGGACCCTTTCACTAATAGCTTCAGCAATAATGATCAAGAATTACAGGCTCCCCCTAACTGTATGCATCATCTCCTTTTGGCAGAGTCTTCTCATAAAATGCTTAGATTGTCAAAATTCAGTCCAATGATATATGCTGTTGGCTGGAGAGCTCGAGGGACTTTCGGATTGTATTTCCTTCCTTCTCCATACTTGTGTAACTTTCTTCTTTTGCATGGTTCTAGCTTGTGTAAGAGCCCAAGTTACAATCACGTGCCATATGACCAATGTTGTGACACTTGAAGCATTCTACATTGTTCATGAATAAGAATTCATGATTTATTCCTGCAAAATTGTTTCCTAGAGATTGTTGGGGACTATAATATCTATCTCTATGGTATGCTTTACAGCCTTTTGCCATGTGACCAAAGTTTGTACAAGAACAACAATAACCAAAAATTGAACTTTGGTACCTAGGAGATGGAGGTTTCCTTGATGTACTTCTGAAGCCTTTCTGCCTTGAGAACCTTTGATGATAACCATTGCCTCTCACATCTTGGACATCATCTACATTTCTTCTTGGAGCAGGATTTCTTCTATTGTAGCCTTGATTTTTCTCCTTGCCTTTGCTGGAACTGGGAGCATCACCATTTCTTTCTTGCTTCTTCACATCCCTTTTGTTTAAAGCATTTTCATTCTTGTTTGAGGATTCACCTGCATACCCAAGACCTGATTTATTAGATGGACATCTGTGATAGCTGAGCATGTCGTCCAAGGCCTGAGAGCTCTTCAAGATTTTGTTCATCCCTTCAACCTTTGTTCTGAGGAAGACAATCTCTTCTTCTAATCTTTCATATTCATTATTCTTCTTAGCAAGTTGTTTCTCAACTTCTTCCTTGATACGAGTAGCTTCATCTGCTTCTAGTTTAAGGGAGATGATATCTGACTTTATTTTGAAGATTTCTTCATTCTTTGCTTTCAGCTGATAGATCATGGTGTTTCTTTCCTTTCTTGCTTCATCAACCTGTCCTTCTATGACTTTATTCAATTGATTCTTAAGCTTGACAAGCTCCTCATTCCTTGTTTGATATTGGTCACCAGCTAGTGCTATCTTCTTAAGTTCCTTATTTTCCTTTTTCAGATTGTTAATCTCTTCCATGGCAGCCATAAGTTGAGCGAGATCTTCTACAAAATCTTTTTCATTCTCTTCATCTTGTAGGTCTGTTTTAGCCTTGATGGCATCATTCTCATGTTCAGCTTCTATGATGGGTTTTGGATTTCCTTCTAGACTTCCATCATCTTCTTGACTGATGGTCAATGCTCCTTTTGAGTGAAGATCATGAAGTTTGTCCCATATACCCTTTGCTGATGAATCTTTTCCTAGTTTGCTCTTTACAGAATTAGGTAGCCCATTCAGGATTGCCTTTACTGCTTTTGCATTGTACTCCTTGGATTCTCTATCCATCCTGCTATCATCAATCACTGATTTCCAGATTTAAATGCCTTGAGTTTGTAAGAAATTCCTCATTCTTGCTTCCCATATATTAAAGTTTCCATTGAGCCTTGGAGCCTCCTCAAATTGATTGTCTTCTATTTTAGTAGTAGAGGGAGTGTAAAGACTGTAAATAATTTAAACAACTATAAATGTAAGGACTGTAAATAATTTAAACAGCTATTCCCTATGAACAAAATATGAAATCTTCATGAACTTGCTTTAAAATTTAACAATTTCATATATCAAATTGATTGATTTAATGACAAGTACCTACCTGGTTTCCTATGGATGAAGAGGCTTCAGAACTTCTCCAGTTTGCTCCCGTTACCAAAAGACCGAAACCACCCAGCCAAACCGAGTACAACTTAGATACTCAGTCCAGTATGCTTCTCAATTGATGCAAATTGTTTCCCCGTGCCCAAAAACTTCAGAACAAGCAAGGCTCAATTGTTCCTGATGATAAACTCTATGTACAAATTTTCCTCCTGTTTCTTCTCCCCCCATCTTCAACTTCAACCTCTCCTTATGTATTGTTCCTTGGTGGTGGTCGCTCTCTCCACCAGTGAGCCCACCGCTTCCTTTCTCAGCGACACCTCTTGAATGTAACGTAAGTCTTATCTTTCTTTTAAAGATATATTGACATGTGTGTTTTTGTTCTGATTAAAGATTTTATTTGTTTAATTAAAATGTCCTAAGTTCATAGATAGGAACTTTATTTTGGTTTAATTTATCCTTTTAATAATTTATTAATATACTTTATTAAAATCCTGGGATAGATAATTATATAACCTTATTTAAGAATTCACTTAATTTTTACATCTATTTCTTTTATACCCCTTTTACTTTATACTTTTTAACTTAATATCATTGGTAATTGCTCATTAATCATGATGCATTGAGTAATATGTGTGTTGATGGGTGAATGCGACTTTTCTATTTGAAGGAGTGTCGGGATATTTAATATTTTTAGTTAATTTAGAATATAGTTACTAGTGCGGTGCATGTGATACATGCATATGTAGCTATCATATGCATGATTCGTATGCATGCTAATATTCTTGTGCTCTCTATATTAATGATGGGTCATTACAGGGAGACACATCCTTAGGAGGATTGGAGACTTTCTTTCTTGACTTCACCATTTGTGTTTTAAAGATCAACCTTTAAGCTGTTAAGCTTTGAATGAAGGTACCTGCTCTAATACCAATTTTTGGAAATATTGAGAGGGGGGTGGATCAGTATTTCTTTTTCGACTATTGTTACTAGTTAAACAATTTATATTCAAAACACAAGATGAACAACAATCATCAAAGCTTTTATCAATATAATCTTTGTAGCAAAATAGATACAACATATAAGTGGTTGCAATCAGTTGCCAAGCTCCAACTCGGACTTTGGTGAGGCTCCAGCCTCCAGAGCACCAACTCTATTTCGCCAAGACACCAATCTTGGACTTAGGAGCACCAAATCCCAAGGACATCAATCCTTTCTTTTCCTGAGACACAAGTCCCAAAGACTCCTATCCTTCCTACTTCTGAGGCATCAACCCCAAGGACTCCAATCCTTCTTACTTCTGAGGCACCAGCCCCAAGGACACTCCTATCCTTCCTACTTCTGAGGCATCAACCCCAAGGATTTTGACCAAATCTTGTCAAGGTTCATTTGATAATAATGTTCTGCTCTCAGAACTCTTCTCTACTGAGTTCTGTCTGATTATAGCTTCACTGCAGTCTCCAAGCTACAACATCAATAATAGCCAGTATTCTTATGAAGAAGTATTTACAACTCTGCACATTGCCCACACATAGTCTCCAATAGCCTTTATGCTCTCTGATAATGTCTTCACACAACTTTAGTCAATCTACTGTTAGTTGCACTAAGCTCTGCATAAAAAACAACTTCCTGTTCAAGCTTATGTTCTCTGCTGGCACCTTCTCTCCTTCGAATGTCTGCTGTCCTGTTGGCCCTTCGGCCCTCTTTCTGTTCTGTTGGATCCTCTTGCTACCTCTGTCTCCTCTAGCTTATTTTCCACAACATTTTAACAACGTTCAACTACATTCAACAGCTCGTTGTTCTCTCCTCCTCATATTCTCCGTTCCACATGCCTCTATCTCTTAGGGCATACCAATCATTGGGTCATGGCATTCAGGTGTTCCTCTCTTTTTGGGAGTTCTGTGAACTAAGAGGCATGTACAAACCAATGGAGATTCAGTGGAATTTTGTTGGGATTGTTGACCCTGCCGCCCGCACCTACCTACCAGTTAGCGAGAAAAGCCTTCAACCCCACAAGGTGTGGTTGGTGGCAGGGAACTCAGAGAAGGGGTTGTCACACTGATCCCAACTCTCTC
>APFE030454878.1:74137-112044 GCA_000404065.3 Pinus taeda | reverse complement strand
ACCTTATCTCTTCCTTTTCCTCTATAAAAGCTTGTTCCCATGGCTTGAGCAAGCTAGTTCTAGTTCTGGCTCTAATAGCTTTGACTCTTGTGGCAATACTTGTGCTGAAAGGAAGACATCAAAAGGTTGGAGTTGCAAGAAGCCTTCTTTGTATCCATAAGGCTTTCCCTAAGTAAGGAGACTTTGTCACTAAGGAGAGAGAGAGCTTGTCCCTCACCCCTTCAAGCTTTTACAAGACTTGTGTAGCTGATCACCCAGCCAAAGGAGGACTTGACGTCAGGACGCTGGTTGTATTCTCCTTTGTTGAATATTAATAAATAGATGACTATCATTATGGTTCCATTCTCGTTGTACTTGTAATGGTTAATGTTGAATTATATACTTCCTGACTGATGTATAATTGCATATATTAGATTTTACGCTTGTGTTTGTGTTTGTTCTCTTTGTGTGTAGGTGTCCATTCACGTGGATAGTGGAGGACCATGACCAGCCAAGGCAAAGGAACGTGGGCGAAATCACTTCTTCAAACTAAAGCGTTGGATCCCAGGTAGGTCTCCATCACCTACCTCTTTATTTGCAATTAGGAACTTGCGTGATAGCATTGTTTGATTGTTGCTAGACCCGTTCTGGGCTAGTAGGGATCGCCTCTATCCGTAGAGGGGATTTACCTCTCCAACAGGGTCCAATTAGTATGTCTCCATAAGCATTCACTCTCAAAGGTATCCTAGAAAGGCTGATGACTCTCTCTCACCCAAAAGCACAAGTATGAAACTAAGGCAATCAGAACAAGGCTTCCTTCTTACAAAACCATTTCACACTATCAATCCACGGCATGAAAGGCTATTCTCATACCTCACAAGCGATTTCTATGCTATCAGAAATCCAAACTGTAAGCTATCAATCCAACAAACCAAGAACTAGCTGAACATAGTCATGGAGGATGCTTTTATAAGAGGAGGAGCCTCCATAAATGAGGGGAGAGGAAGTTTATCTTCATGGGAGGTTTCTCAAAAGGTGGAACCATCATCTCAAATGAGGAGAGGCGAACTTCTTTGACCCTACAACCAGCTCCAAAACCACTCAGAAGAATTATGTTTGAACTAATTTGCCATATCTAGGTCGTCGCAGGTGAAACTTTGAGATTCAAAGATGACATCGCGAGGTGTTCGTTCATTCTGGGCTATCGTCATAGGCAAGATACTGATGTCCTATGATGATCTTGAAACATGGGTAAAAAGGGGTCAACTTCAGGATTAATGAGATTATGCAATCTTCTTGAGTAATATGGAAGATTTGGACACATATTTTGGTATATGACAAGAGCAGATGTTATTTAGGGACCGACTCTATCCAGGATCAAGGGATGTAGTGCCGATGAAAAAATACTATGTAACATTTTTGCACATGGTTTTGAATGTGATTATTTTCGGTCCATGGTTTTGGACACGATGGTTTTTGGTCCATGGTATTGGATGATTCGGCATGTATAAATATGTATTGTAACATTGAAAGGAACATAATGAAAAATCAAGCTGGTAGTCCTGGTTTTGGGATCCAGGGGAAAATCTCTTTGTATATATGTTTTATGTGTTATGCTCTCACATTGTTTATTTTCTGTGTTTTAGAATTTGTATGCAGGTAGTTTTTGTACGGGTTAAAACCTACAGAAATATCAGGAAAAAAAGTATCAAGAAACATCAAAAGAAAGGAGTACTCACCAGGAACCAACCGCAGAGAAAGAAGAAATGAATTCGACCATATCTTGTAATGCATTGGTCGAAATTACCACTCCTAAAACTATAAAGATAGGTGCTGATCAATTTGGGTAGTACCCATAATTTTATTCCTTGTAAGATATCCAAGGAATTGAATTATGGGTACTACCCGAATCAATCAACACTATTACCTTTTTCTTCTTGATATGTCCTTCTATCTTTATAGTTTGAGTCGTAATTTTGACCAATGCATTACAAGATATGGTCGGATTCATTTATTCTTTCTTTGGGGTTGGTTCTTGGTGAGTTGTTGAAAATGGAAACAAGAAATGATAAAAATAGAAATGCTAAAAATAACATTGCTATAAATAGCATTTCAGGATATACTCCAACTCTATTGAAAATAGAAAAAAAAATAGAAATACTAAAAATAACATTGCCATAAATAACATTTTGGGATATATTCCATTTTTTATTTGTCCTTGAATCAAAATTGAGAATTACAATTCGAATTTATTCTCACTAGTTGTTTGAAAATAATTAATTAATTCATCTTGAGTTAATTAGTTGGAGAAATTCAAACATGAAGCTTTGGTGAAGACATGCAATAGTTATCCCTTTGATTGAGGAAGTTATCCCTTAATTAAGGAGATAAGGATGAGTTTTATTTGAGTTTTAATTAGTTAGCTTAGTTAACTGAGTTAAATCCAGTTAAATTAGTTCCAAATAGTCGGAGGAACTAATTGTGAGTTCAGTCAGTTAATGCATGCATGCATGCAACTAGTGTTCTCCAGATAACTAAATATTCTCTCATAAATAACTCATGCATGTCAATGCAGAAAAAAGCCCAATTGAGATTAAAGATAGGGACAATGTACTATTAGTTGCTAGGATTTTCCTATAAGAAAATCTCTTGCATGCAAAAGGAATTCATTCCTTCAGGATTGCGTAGTTACTACAGAGGTCAGAGCAGTGTGTGAGGTGAGAATCACACAGGTGTAGTTGGAGGACCCAGGAGAAACTGCACAAGGAAATAGGAGGCTTGGAGGACTAAAGGAAGGCATATGTGTTGTCTATTTTGTCTATGAGAAGTAGCGAGGGATTGTATTGAGAGCTAGATAGCTTGATAGCTAAAGCTTTGTGTAATCCTGAGATATTTCCACTTGTATGATAATACAGATAGCAGGGTTTTTAGCTGAGGCTTTCCCCAGAGTATTCTTCTGCGTTTCATGTGTGATTGAATCTTCTTCTCTGTTATATGTGTTCTGTTTGATCTTACTCAAATCAATTAAGCTTCCGCAAGTTTGATAATAGAAGTAGATTGAGTATTTTTCTTTAGTACATTGCACAATCACTTTAATCTACAGTTTCTCTACAAGATGTGTAAAGATAAGAATTTCTACATGGTATCAGAGCAAAGTTTTGTAGAAAAAGTTCTACATGGGATCGGAGCAAAGGTTATCATAGCTGTGAACATTTTACTGAGAAGAATTCGAAGTTTGAAGTTTGGGGTTGCAGGTGCAAACCAAATTCACAAGATGGGACATTATGCAACTAATTTCCCATCGAAGAAGTCCAAGAAGGGATCCTCGAAAGGATCAGAAGTGAGGCATTAGCCTCTCAGTTTGAAATGGACTTTACCCTCTTCACATGCATGGTGTCATCGATGATGGGTTGTGTTTGGTATATTGACAGTGGAGCCTCCTTCCACATGACCGGTGATAAAATTTTATTCAGTACCTTGGAGGAGAAGGACCTCCAGATGCGCATAGAGATGGGCGATGATGGAAAGTACCATGTTTCAGGTGAAGGTGCAGTTATGTTTTAGAGGGAGAATGGAGCTCCTCTCACCCTGATTGATGTGAAGTATGTGCTAGGACTTAAAAAGAACTTGGTATTTGTCGCGATGTTGGAGGACAAAGGCTACGTTGTTGTCTTCAGTAAAGGAAAGGTGTTCCTGAGACACATAGCCACGGGTCAGACCAAGAGGATTGGGATTCGAGTGAAGATTCTCTACAAGATGAAGGTAGATGATTGTGTTGCATTGAGTTCCAAAGCAAAATTGGTGCAAAGCCAAGATATTGGCAAGTTATGGCATTGAAGGTTGGGCCACTTGCATCATGGGGCCTTGATGATAATGCAACAGATTTCCACTGGACTTCCCAAAGGTAAACTTGAGCAAGTGGACACATAAAAAGGTTGTACCTTGGGTAAGTATGCAAAATATTCGTTTCAAGATCAAGAAAGTCGAGCTGAAGCAATCTTAGAGAGAGTTCATACAAATGTGTGTGGACCATTCTCGACAGCCTCCACCACTAAACAAAGGTATTGTGTTATTTTCATCGATGATTTTTCTCATAGACGTTGGATCTATTTCATGTAGAAGAAGGATCAAACCTTCTCAAGTTTTTGTGAGTTCAAAGCCTTGGTTGGGAAAGAATCAGGAAAGAAGATCAGGGCCTTGCAAAGTGACAATGGTGGAGAGTATGTCTCTCAAGAATTTAAGGAGCAACTCAAGTGATGATGCATGACCAAGGCCTACCACTTCATTTGTGGGCTGAGGCATGCAACACAATGGTTTACTTGTAGAATAGAAGCCTGCATCACATACTTGGGATGAAGACACCAGAGGAAGCTTTCTCCGAGAAGAGACCAAATGTGAGTCAGTTCATGATATTTGGCTCATCGGTTTATTTCCATGTGACCAAGGATGTTAGGAAGAAGCTAGATCCGAGAACAGAGTTGGGGATACTTGTGGGGTACACTGATACTCCCCACAACTATCAGGTGTATTTTACTACCAGTCAGAGGACAATGGTTTGTAGAGATCCTAAGTTCGATGAGCTGAAGGCCATGTGAGTTTCCCTTAAGAGGGAGCTCAAGATGCATGCAGAGGAGGAACTTTTGGTTCCTAAGGAGGAGGAGCCTCAGACTGATGCAGAGAAGCCACAGGTAGAGGTTCCAGGAGTGGAGACATCCACTCATGCAAATTCTTCCAGAGATGGGCGGAAATGCACAAGGGAGGCTGAAAGATTTTTGACGGATGTAAGAGAGAATGTGGGAGAGCCATCTTCTTAGCATAGACAGAGGAGATCACCTGAGCAGTACATTGGTTACACGGCCCTTGTTGGGGAATGTGTAGAGACCTCCAGTAGGGGGGAATTTTGAGCCAAGTGGGTAGAGGGATCACATGCAGCCATACCTCTAGGTGTGAGGTGGGGCAATGTGAAGAGATAGTCCCAAGAAGGTTGAAATAGGGGTAGGATCCTTGAGGTACCAAAACTCTTTGATTATACCTTGCTATGAGAGCCCCAACAAGGAGTAGCGAGACTGGATGAGTGGGTAGAGACAGATGCGGATGGAGTGGCAAAGAGAGCTTCAACATCAAAGGGTGTTTCTAGCCCAATAGGGAGGTCAGTTGGGAGATCAGTTACTTACTTCTTAGTAAGTGAGTTGCAGTATAGTAGTGGGCAGTATGATGCAACATGATGAGAGTGGGTGCAGTGCGGATGCATGCTGGGAGATAGGACCAGTAGCAGCACAGATGCAGCAGGAGGAATCAACAGAGGCTAGAGAAGTTAGATACTGAAGAGCACATAGGTGCAGAGTTTTCAGTCGATAGAGGTAATAGCAGTCAGAGACTTTGATGACAGAGGTATCATTCTAATTTAGGTTGGATATTCTTTTTGTTTCTAAGTTGCTGGAGCAACAACACTTGAGGGAAGTGTTGCATACAGAACATTCCAAAGGTTCAGGATTAGGATCGAGTTGAATTCCTTTCTTGATGAGAGGGAGTATTAAAAATAGCAACAAGAAATGATAAAAATAGAAATGCTAAAAATAGCATTTCCATAAATAGCATTTCAGGATATACTCCAACTCTGTTGAAAATAGAAAAAAATTAGAAATGCTAAAAATATCATTGCTATAAATAGAATTTCGGGATATATTCCAATTTTGATTTGTCCTTGAATCAAAATTGAGAATTAAAATTCGAATTTAGTCTCTCTAGCTATTTGAAAAATAATTAATTAATTCATCTTTAGTTAATTAGTTGAAGAAATTCAAACATGAAGTCTTTGTGAAGACATGCAACAGTTATCCCTTTGATTGAGGAAGTTATCCTTAATTAAGGGATAAGGATGAGTTGTATTTGAGTTGTAATTAGTTAGCTCAGTTAACTGAGTTAAGTCTAGTTAAATTAGTTCCAAAAAATTGGAGGAACTAATTGTGAATTCAGTCAGTTAATGCATGCATGCATGCAACTAGTGTTCTCCAGATAACTGAATATTTTCTCATAAATAACTCATGCATGTCAGTTCAGACAGAGATCTAGTTGAGATTAAAGACAGGGATAGTGTACTATTAGTTGCTAGGATTTTCCTTTAAGAAAATCTCTTGCATGTAGAAGGAATTCATTCCTTCAGGATTGCGCAGTTTATACAGAGGTCAGAGCAGTGTGTGAGGTGAGAATCACATAGGTGGCAGCTGGAGGACCCCAAAGAAACTGCGCAAGGAAATAGGATGCTTGGGGGACTGAAGGAAAGCATATGTGTTGTCTATTCTATCTATGAGCAGCATCGAGGGATTGTATTGAGAGCTGGATAGCTTAAGAGCTAAAACTTTGTGTAATCCTAAGATATTTCCACTTGTATGATAATATAGATAGCGGGGCTTTTAGCTGAGGCTTTCCCTAGAGTATTCTTTTGTTTTTCATATGTGATTGAATCTTCTTCTTTGATATATGTGTTCTATTTGATATTTCTCAAATCGATTAAGCTTTCACAAGTTTGATAGTAGAAGTAGATTGAGTATTTTTCTTTAGTACATTGCATAATCAGTTTAATCTACAGTTTCTCTACAAGATGTGTAGAGAGCAGAATTTCCACATGAGTATGCTTTTCTTCCTCCTCTCCACACTATATGTAGAATAATTTCTTCTTAGCACGCTTATGACTTTTAGTGTATTTGCTATCACAACTGATAGCAACTTTTTTGTCATTTTGATCAAACTTTTGTATAGATAATAAGACAAATTTATTTGCTGAACACTGGTGAAATGCATTAAAAGATTAATGTCGTACTTATATAGCCTTGAATACCTACCCTCACATGTGAAGTACTTCATTATCATTTTCATGAGAGGGGTATACCTTTCCAACAAATGTCAGAATGGAAAAATATATGTTGGAGCTGCCTTGTATGGTGCCTTTAGGTACCTCTTGTAATTTTGAAGGCCAAGGTCTTCTCTCTTGAACCAAATTTCTCCAATGTTTGGAATCACTGTAGCTATAGAGAGAATTTTCCTTGAAACAGTGAATTGAACTCCTTCTATGGTCACTTTATCATTTCTAAGTTTGGTGGCAAAAGCAATAGTCAATTGGTCATGATACTTCAATTCCTCAATTCTCTGGCAAAATGTAAGACAACCTGCATCTTCAAATGATTTCCTAATGAAAGGAGATGATAATACCTCATGGATTGAGGTAGATTCATGTATGATGACATGTCCTCCCCTCTACTTCCTTTGTTCATAGGCTTTAGACTCCATGTCAACACTTAGCTCTTAGAATAGAAACTAGGGTTTTGACTGTAGGAAAAACAAGGGATTTTCAAGAGCTGTGAGGGAGTTTGGTGAAATGAGGGAGATAGGGAAATTGAAAAATTCTAAGAAAATTTGGGGGGATAGTGAGGGAGGTTAGGGATCTAAGGAAAGTGGAAATTTGGAATTTGGGTGAGGGGAAGGGTTTCAATCAAGAGAAACACAGTCCTAGCCTAGAAATTTGCAAAAACGCAACATGAAGGGAAAAGGAGGGGAAATGAAGGGAATGGGTATGGGAAATGGTTGGGAGGGGTATATAAGGTATGTGTGGGGTTATGGAACATAAAAACTAGGATTTTTCTTACTGAAATGAATTAAAAGCATTTGAAGACCAAAATCACAGTGGAACCCTAGGAGAAGGATTTTCATTGAGTTCTTCAAAATGAAGGATGCATAAGAGGCGCTATCTGTTTGCTTACCTGCCAAGGAGATTCTTAAACCTGTGAATGCTAAAATGAAACCCTTTTGATTCTTTGATTTGTCTTTTATATCTTGAAAGTTGATTTTTTCTTTTGTAGTGGCATGAGATCATATGTCCTCTTGAGAAATGATGAAATGAGTTAGTGTACTGTAGCATTGTCTTACTTGAAATAAAACATTTCCTTTACCTTTATTTTTCTTTCCCTAAGCTGCTAACTCCCTTTACCTACTGACTCACATGATGGAGATGTTTTTGTTTTGACATATGGTATCATGATAGCACATGAAGTGAAACCCTAGACCACGACCTAAAATGAGGATTTGAACCATTTCGTGATCCAAGACACTTAAATGAAGATATGATACCTAGAAGAAGACAATGACCATGATGAGTGATGAAGACCATGAGTAAGTGAAGGGAAATGGTGACTGACATGACTGGCAGGATCTAATAGTCCGGAGAGAAGCAAGAGGCAGCGAGTATGGAATAGAGAGTCGGGAATAACACTAGAAGACTAGCGTAGGGTTTGGAGAGGCAGATGCAGAGGAAAAAAACTCCGTAGTGACTGGAGGGCCTGCATGGGTGATGCAGAGAGGCCTAATGTTGATGCATAGCAGCACAAGCTGATGTAGAAGGTATGGAGTTGCACAAAGGCCAGCAAGCCTGACACTGAGACTAGGAGAAGTGCTGAAGTTTTTTTTTTTGCTATTAGGTAGGCCAATTTGGCACCCAATTGTATTGAAGAATTGCTGAATAATAAAATCCTCCTCTGCTACACCGATTTTCGCACATTGGGTTTTTCCAAGGAAAAATGTCCAAAAATATCTGTGTTGATGTGTTGATCTTGTGCATATGTTTGTTTCTGTATTATGGTGTGATATCTGTAGCAGAATTTATTTTAATGTTTATTGAAGGGGTTTCATAAATAACTTGTTGAGAAATAAGTAAGTAAAATAAATCAGATGTTGTAGTGATAGAATTTTCACATCATTGAAGTTAATTTCATGGAACATACGAGGTCTGAATGGACCTGCGAAACAAAGACTTTTAAAGTAGAAAATCATGACAAACAAACTGAAAATTGTTTTCATCCCAAAAATGAAAGTAGGCTTAGAAGCAATTCCCTCCCTACAAAAGAAATGTTGGAAGGGCTATGAAAGTATTGCCAATTCCACAAGATGAATAACAGGAGGGAAAGTAATCCTTGTAATGAAAAACTGCTAGATCTCAATACAACCATCTAATCTCCCAGCATTCTGCCTGTTTTATTTCAACTTATTGGAACTGCAAATACCCTATGTGTCACTAGTATTTATGGTGCTCACTAAGTAGATGAAAATATCAGAATGTTGGAAACCCTAAAGAGAATGCAAGAATCTCACCCAAGCACCTACAAAATCCTAGGAGGTGACTTCAATTTAATAATCAACCTCAATCAGAAAAAATGGGGCCTTAGAAGGATGGATAGAGATGTGGAAGCCTTCATTGAATAAATCAATAGCTTGGAAATGGTGGATGTGGAAACCAAGAATGGAGTCTTCACATGGCATAACAAGAAAGGAGGACATAGGAAAATATCCTCCCATCTAGATTGGTTTCTCATTTTTGAATCCATCCTTCTAGCCAATTATGAAATTGAAGGAAAACTTCTCCCTTATGTAGGCTCAGATCACTAGCCAATAGCTTTGGAGATTCAACTTCTAAACAACTACAGAAATAGACCATTCTACTTTGAGGCATTCTATCTTGACCACCCTGAATTCCAATCAAAAATAAAAGAATGGTGGGATGAGGACATCCGCTTCAGGGGCACAAAAATGTATTTCTTTCAACAAAATCTCAAGCATATAAAAAATAGACTTAGAAAATGGAACAAAGAAGTCTTTGGGGACATTTTAAAAGACCAAAAATGCTTAGAAAAAGAAGCAAAGGAGCTCGAATAGGACATCATCCTGAACAAGATCACAACCCAACTACAACAAATAGAGAAGGATTTTCAACAACGATGGGAAACAAGAGTTAAATAGGAAGAAAAATTGTGGCAGCGAAAATCTTGAGTTCAATGGAAAAAAATGTAGAGAACGAAATAAAAAATTATTCCATAAATCATTGATTCAACATAGGTTAGATAACATGATCCTATATATGAAGAAAAATAATGGAAACATGATGTCAACACTTTTTTTGGGAATATCTTGTAGGAACCCAATGAGGACATGAGCCAAGCCATTTAGGATATTGTTCAACACTTCCCCAAAGTCCTGGATGAAGATCACAACACTATGTTGATTAAGGAAACCACAAAGAAGGAGGTGGATGAGGCTACCATGTGTATTCCCTTAGGAAAATCCCTAAGACCTAATGGTTTCACTACAAAATTATTCAAAGCTTGTTGGCCCATGCTAAAGGAAGAGGTTCATGCCATAGTGTAGGACTCAAGACACTATAAGTCAATTCACGGAGCTCTCAACACCACCTTTCTCACGTTGATCTTGAAAGAAGAAGGCGATGATTCTCCAGAGAGGTATTGCCTAATTTCCGTTTGTAATTTCATTTACAAAATTATTTCAAAGGTCATACCAAAAATAATTAAACCTTTTCTTCCTCTCTTAGTCTCGTAGAGCCAATTTGGCTATGTAGAGGGAAGAAAAATCTTAGACATCATATTTCTCCATATCATGAAACTGTTCATTCTCTCAAGATCACAAAACAACCAAGGATGTTGATGCAGCTAGACATGTCAAAACCCTTCGAAAAAATTATCTTGAAATACATGAGAGAATTTCTAAAGGCCTTTGTATTTCACCAGGATTGGATAGCTTAGATAATGACTCAAATGGTTGGGTCTTTCTTCTCTATACTATTCAATGGATCCCATGCTCAACCATTCTCTCTCACTTGAGGGATCAAACAAGGTGATGATCTATCACCCTTCCTATTCATCCTAATGGTTGAAGGAATAGGTAGAATAATTAAGATTACTAAGGAAAATAATTAGCTTAGATGTCTCAAACTACATGCCAACCCAACTGCCTCCACCCATCAACAATTTGTGGATGACACCCTTCTCATGGGAATCCCTACTGTATCTGAAGCTCAAAAACTCAAATAGATCCTTAGTCTCCTCTATGAAGCCTCCAACACCTCAATCAACATATTGAAATCGAAGTCTTTTTATTTAATACGTCGTGCCTATACATCAAAACATAATTAGGATCGTTGGTTTCCAAATCTCACCTCTCCCATCTAAGTATTTGGGTGTTCCCCTTACTAAAAAATTTCTCTTTAAAAGCACTTGGGAAGACTTACTTTCAAAATTCTAATCCAAACTCAACAACTAGACCTTTCACTCCCTTAACCTGGTTGGGAGGTTGTTCCTGGTAAAATTAGTCCTACAGGTCATTCCTCTCTATCTTTTTCTGTCGTAACTGCTCACAAAAATGTTCCACATACCATTTGTAACCTTCAAAGGATTTTTCTCTAGAGAGGCTTGAAGGAAAGAGAAAAGTGGGCTTTGGTAAGCTAGGAGAAACATTGGAGGCCTAAATCAGATAGAGGACTAAGTCTCTGGGATCCAAAAATCATGGGAAATTCTCTTAGAGCCAAGACCTTGTGGAAGTTGTTGGAATCTATGAATACCCCTTGGCTGAGCTTGTGGAAAGTGAAGTATGCTCCCAATGATCAACAAAAGCAACTAATCCGAATAGAAGGATTATTAAAAGTCTCAACCATTTGAAATCAAGCTTGGAAAAACATACCTGTTATTCAACAAGACCAATTTTGGGAAATACAAAGTGATCAAAGCTCACTCTTTTGGGAAGATGCTTGGAAATAACTCCCCAAACTGAATGAGGGGGCCCAAATAAATCTATAGGAATAAATGCAAGCCAAGGGAAAAACATTGGTATCTCATTACTAGACAAACACCCCATAGGAAAATAAATGGAGAACTTGGATCGATAAAGAAGAGCGGAAAACTCTCAAAGAGGACCTCAATTGGGAAGCTTTTTGGAAGCTCCTTTAGAATCGCCAAATTCTCTTAGATCAAGATGAAGACAAGTTGAGATGGGGGGCGAACTCAGGTGGAGTTTTCCTCCTTAAGGAGGCCCTTGGATACTTAGCCAGACATAGTAAGTTAGAAGGGCACCCTCGATGGATTTCTCTATGGTCCAAAAATCACTGGCCAAAGATAACCTTGTTTCTATGGCTGGACATGCAGGGGAAAATCCTCACTTGGGACAATCTTCTAAAGTGCGACTTCACTGGCCCATACAAATGCATTATGTGTGGGGAACAAGAAGAAAAAATAAACAATCTGTTAGACAATTGTAAAATTACTCCTTCTATTTGGGACTGGGGAGCGAAGGTTTTTATAATCTTGGATAGGAACAAAGCCTCCATCCAGGGTGTTGTAACCTTAGAGACAAACTCTTGCTGAGAGGAGGTCAGTGCCTAGGACATCTATACAAAAAGGTAAAAAACTATGTTTGTTGTTCCATTTTTATTACTTAGTGATATGTTATACAGATAATGAAAATAAAACTCCTTGGATAAAATATATCTTTTTAGATGGCCACATTGTCTTTGAAAATGATTTTAAAGTTGTAGTGAAATAAGAAAATGAAATAGTGGAATATTCAGAATAGAAGACCGTAGTTGCATAATATTTTATTATAAATCTTAGCAAAATGCATGTAATACTTATAAAATGAGTATATGGAAATATGGAGCGCAATTTAAGGTTATTTAATTAAATTTTATAGGTACTATGAGCTCTTTCCAAACAAAGTAAAACTATATTACTAGAAATAACCAACAAATTATTTACACATTTCCAAGAGAAGAAAAACGGTTATTGACTTACATAAACAGAGAAACACATATCATATGTAATACGAAGCTAGAATCATCCAGTAAATCTTGATTATATCTCCAAGAAAAAGATGACACATTACACAAGAAATTCTATCTGAGGTCAAAAATTTGGAACCCCAAAAATGGTTCCTCAATGTTTTTTTGTAGAAACATTACAAAGATGTCATTTATAAAAATAGCTAACTATCATAAACTAACTTGAAGTACTTTGTAAAACTACTCTAAACTCTATTAAGTCCTTATGAGGACTCAAAATAAAATTAAAAACTTAAAATAATTTGATTTGAAATTACAAATTACAATATTTTTCTAAAATGTCTTTTCCAAAATATGTGGCTGATTTCCATTCAATCACTTGGGATCCTTGTATAGGCTCACTTGAAGAGGCTCCAGGTTCCATTGCTTTGGTTGGTAACAACAATGCAAAAACCTAAAATGTGTTTTATCCCAATGAATTCATTTTATAACACTTTTGAGGGTAGAGAGATGAGGTTAACTAAGTAACAAATTCAAGAAAAGGGTGCGTTTGGGGAACAATTGCAGTAGAGAGACTAGATTTAATGACCCTAGAAAACACTTGCGACTCCAATTGACCAGCTAAGATACTATGACACAATTACATAATATTTAATATGCACACAAGTTCAAAAATATCTCTCTCTGTGTCCATAAGCGGAATGTGAGTTGTAGAACCTGTCATGGAGGTTCTCTTTGACATTTTGTGAGATGAAATAAATACATGTGAACTATTGGTTGTCGTCAGATTTTGAATTATCAAAATGGTAGGTGTAGGTGGGTGTTGGTACGCTCTGGAACAATCAGAAAATAAAACTACTTAGGCGAAAAAATGGGGTTTTATAAAGAAACAGAGGGAAAAATAGAATTTAATGAGCGCTGACATAAATGTACGAGATGCTGATGTATGATGACATCAAGGGTGACGTGGGATATTACATGGTATGATAGGTGGTAGCTGAAGTGGTAGATGATATGGTGGGGTGGAGGAGTGACATGGGAAAATGATATCCCGCTCGCTTCCCGCAGTCATGGTTATTAGGTAAACTTGACTCAGGATAGTTAAAGTTGACAGGTTAAACAGTGATGGTTTTGGGGCACATGGTATTGTGCACCCATAGTATTTTTCCCATGGTATTATATGTAATGGAGTTTATAAAAGGCTGGAAGGACTTCATTGTAAAGCAAGACCTGGAGGTGAGTAGTAAAGGCTCACTTGGTCGGATTGGCCAGGGTTTTGGCCAATGCTAATGCTAATGAGATTTTATTAAGTTGGGTTTTTCCTTCGATTTGGGCTTTTCCTGGATAAACAATTGTGTTTATGTGTTTATGGTTGTTGCTGGTTATTTTTATATTTATTCCTCTCAGTAATTCTCAGTAATTATTTATGTTATGCAGAAAATTTCTTATCAACTGGTATCGGAGCCAGATATTTTCTTCAAAGGGATTCTTTGATGCCAGGGGTTTATAGTACCTGATCAGATCAATGTAGCCTTTTTCCAGATCTGGGTCTAGAAAATAATGGTGGAACAATCATACGCGGAAGAACCTCAAGGAGAATGTGCGGAAGATAGTGTCGTAACTACCAGGGATTGCAGTGCATTTGCGATATTTACTGGTTTGGAACATGTTGACGAATTATTCGGGATTCATGTGGCTATTTAAAGAAGGTCAGGATTCATGTGGCTATTTAAAGAAGGTCAGCGGAAGAAAATTGTTCATGCCATTTTGAAAATTGTTTGTTTTCTACTACATGAGGCCACCGGTGCTGGAATCTACAAGGTTCTTGTCGGGCTCGCAATTGGAGCGGTTTGATAGAGGTATTTGAACAAATCAAATTGAGAAAGGATGAATCAGAATCGCAGTAGCGATAAACAAAAAAAAAAATTAATGAAGTCAAAATTATTGCATGTAAATCGGCATACTATTGTAAGACCTGGTAAGGCATGTGTACCCCTCGGTGATCACCGGTAAAGTCTGGGTTAGACCTAGGTGATAGGGGGATGTCGGGTTAACAATACCCCAGGTAAAAACTCTGAGGGGGCTAAGAGCTAAAGTGGGCAGGATTGTCTCACTTAGCAGATTTGGCTAGAGTTAGTCAAGGAACCCCAAGTCAAGTTTAAGGGGGGAATTGTTAGGTAACCTTGAGTCAAGATAGTTAAAGTTGACAGGTTAAACAGTGATGGTTTTGGGGCACATGGTATTGTGCACCCATAGTATTTTTCCCATGGTATTATATGTAATGGAGCTTATAAAAGGCTAGAAGGACTTCATTGTAAAGCAAGACCTGGAGGTGAGTGGTAAAGGCTCACTTGGTTAGATTGGACAGGGTTTTGGCCAATGCTAATGCTAATGAGATTTTATTAAGTTGGGTTTTTCCTTGGATTTGGGATTTTCCCAGATAAACATTTGTGTTTATGTGTTTATGGTTGTTGCTGGTTATTTTTATATTTATTCCTCTCAGTAATTCTCAGTAATTATTTATGTTATGCAGTAAATTTCTTATCAATGGTGAATACCACTTACCACTCAAGGGGGAACCTATGGTGGTAAATAGTTCCAACAATGAGTGATGTCGGGTGAGATCCCAACCGTTGATCGTTCGACAGTGGCTTCCTGCCTGACTACCTATGGGGACACCCCTCACCATAAATGTCAAGATCTTAGTGTTGTTGGGTTTTTCCTGTGGAGGAGTCCCAATGCCATGAATGACATTGCACCTGACACATGAACATTCTTTAACGTTACTCTTCTGCCAAAAAGTTGGTCCCACCAATCATTAAATATATTTTGTTTTTGAACCCGCATCATCCTCAAACTCAGATTTTTTTTTTTCTAACATAAATCACCACAAAATAATTGCAATGCTTTTTTTTTCTTTATAATTTTTTTTTTTTTAATATTTTGGCATATATGGTTTTTTTTTTAATGAAATTTTGAACATAGTGAGAATGGGCTACAACATATGGCTCCACTTGGGGAGAGTGTTTTGGAACAAAACACTAAGAATTGTAAATTAGTGCCTTCACCTTGGGCATGGAATCATATCGTAGCTTAAAACATTGCAATGAGAAGCTTCCTAAATACTTATAGTGATCATATTGGTATTTACAATGGAAAAAATAAAAGCCACTTAATGTTGGAAATAATGTTTCAAAAACTGACC
This sequence comes from Pinus taeda, assembly GCA_000404065.3. Taxonomy (NCBI): domain Eukaryota; kingdom Viridiplantae; phylum Streptophyta; class Pinopsida; order Pinales; family Pinaceae; genus Pinus; species Pinus taeda. The sequence continues at coordinate 96,250 of APFE030454878.1, read as the reverse complement.
ATTTATAGGAAGTTGTAGTAATTCTCCATCTAGATTCTCCATAATGAAAGTATTATTTTCTCTGACTTCTTCTACCTTGAAGGTACCAAACCATAAATGATCAAACTTACCATGTTTACCCTTATCCTCCCTTCTAACATCACACCTTAAGATAAGGTCTCCAGGCTGAAAAAAGTACATCCTGGGCCTTTCTAGCAAAAATAGTTTTCATTTTCTCTTGATAGTTGGTCAGCTTTTCAACCATTTGTTTTCTATTCTCATTCAGTTCTACCAATTGGTTTATTCTTCGAGTCAATGCATTGGGTTCTTCTTCGGCATATTGAATCAATTTAGCTACTACTATGGCTAACTAACGAGGGAAAAGAGCTTCCATTCCATATGAAAATTCAAAAGGTGACTTACCAATAGGGCGGTCACTCTATTTTCCCATCAGGCAGACTTTAGCTAAGACTCCCAATTCTTTTTATTTTCTACAATTATTTTCTTCAGGATTCTTACCACAGATTTGTTTCAATATTCTTCCAACCCATTTCCTTGAGGATAATAGGTGGTAGAATGAGAAAGAATAACATTATATTTCTGGAAAAATTGATTAAGTTTTCATATTTAATTAACTGAGCATTTCCCGTGACTAATTTCTTGGGGCAGCCAAATATTGTAAATATATTTTCTTCCAGGAACTTGATCACCACTGAGTGAGTTTCATTTTTGGTTGGAAAAAATTCCACCCATTTGGTAAAGTAATCAGTGGCTATTAAAATCCACTTATTTTTTCCACTAGAAGGTGGATTAATTTCCCTTATGAAATCGAACCCCCATTGCCTAAATGGTTCTTCTACAAATACTTGAATTAATGGTAGTGGTGCCAACTTCTTATTTTTAGCAAAAAGTTGACATTTTTCGCAACACCTAACTAGCTTGTAAACATCAGAAAATAAAGTTGGCCAGTAAAAACTAGCTTTCAATATTTAGTGTGTTTTCACCTTCCATTTGTGATGACCTCCACGAACACACCCATGATATTCATTGAAAATTTCAATTATTTCCCCCTCTGTTAGACATAGTAGAAAAACACCAACAAGATCCTTCCAATACAATTGACCATTGACTATCACATACTTTTGTGTTTTCAGTCTCAAAGCCTTATATTTTTCTCTATCTAAATTTGCTGGATAACTAAGGAACAATAAATAATGAAAAATGTTCTTATACTAATTAGACCAAACATATTTGTATGAAATTACATTTTCTTGTTGTTTTTTTTACCTTCTTCACCAACCGTGTTTGATTTAGGAATTGCAAGTAGAAAATTAATTCCCATCACCTAGTAATTTGTCTTTGTGTTGGGATAGGGTCCCCTGGGTCAATTTTGAGGAAAAAGACCAAAGTTTTATGTAAAGGAATGTAAAGTCTCCACAAATTGTGGTCGCGGAGTGCATGGATAGTTAAAGGGTCAAAAAGTGTTTTACACTTCTTTATGTAAGTTAGGTCGGATTTTTGAAGATCTACAGTATAAATAGGTGTGTCTTAGGGATGTCTAAGGCAAGTGATGAGTTTTGTATATGGAAAGAGTCTAGAGAATTAGTGTAGAGAGTAAGAAGGAATGCTTTATATCTATGTGCGCAGAGGCCTAGAGTAGAGTCCGCAGCTGAGTGTGCAGACCCCTGCGGCTGAGCGTGCAGGGATGTATTGAGTCTATATGCATTAACTGAATATCAATAAATAAGACTGTTACGGAAATTCTTGTGCTTCATCTATTTACTTCTGTTATGTATGAATGCACTTTATGCTATGATGAATGATGGGTTTATGAAATAATGTTGTATTGATCTGTGACTTTACTGGATCTATATTATTATATGAACGCAATTGAAATTAAGGGTTTACGCAAAGATTATATCATTGTACATTAAAGTTATCAAACACTTAAGCAGATCTTAGTAAATATTGGGTTAAGAGTAATCTTTGATGCACGTAAGTAGTTAATTTTCCTATTTAGGGTCTGTGAAAGCCAGTCGTAGACCTTCACAGAGGTGTAGAGGCTGATTAAAGGAATTTACATCGATAAGCCATAAAGGCTTATCGATCTACACAAAGGCAAATTTAGGGCACAAAACAACTTCATGCTGATCTTTGGGTGTAAAAACTTGGTTCCAGCATCCCCCCAGACTACTTTGGGTGAGACTTCAGTTCACGCTCCACGGATTGATGCCGAAAGGGCCAATAGTGTACAAATTTGTTTGGCATAACTAACTCTGAAATTGGGTTAGGACCCACTAAGCCAACAAATGGTTTCATTTCTGGGACGAGATCTACATAAAGAGATGTGTGATGTCACATCACTAGAATTTGATAAAGAAAGAAATTTAGAAGTGGTTGGATAGAAAGATCCACAAATTTGCAGCACAAGAGAACATAAATCTGCGCCTGACAAAAGAATAGTGGTTAGATGGATATTTGTACATAGAGATACATGAAATTTTCTTCTGCACCTTCCTGATCGAACTATATGAGTGGATCACTAAATTGATAGACAACCAAGGAAGGTGGAGGCTTGACGGTCTAATAGTGTGGACCCTGGAGCTAGTGCGGAGATTGGAAGATTCTGAAGATAAGATCGCACACGTTGTTGACCACTGGCTTGATCGAGTCATTGAAGGAGTTGTGACAGAATTCGCGGTTGATACCTTTATCAGTTACAACGAAGTAAAGAAACACTTATTCAAGGGGACGCGAGGTAAGTAATTAAGATCTTTCAATACTTGGATTAAGATGCTCTTGTGGAAAAGTGGGTTATACCATTACCTTGATGTTTGGGTCTACGTGAAGCGGATGAAGTTTTAGAAATCAAGGAAGAACATGTATTAAATATAGCCCATTGATAGAACCTCCTTCAAGTGACGACAAGGGAGTGGTATAGGCCTCATCATGAAGCGTTGTACAATTGATAAGATAGGGTTTTCCACGAATACCTCATCTGCCCACACCACCTCCACCTACACCTCCACAACATACACCTTTTCCCACACCGCCACCACCTCTGCCACCATTCAACATGTCGAATACCATGAAGTTTCCATTTTTCAAGGGGTTGGGAAGTGAGGACCTAGATCAGTTTTGGTTCATTGAAAAGGATGTATGGATGGCACAGAATATCACAGATGATCATACAAAGAAGGCATAGTTGGTTACCGCCTTGCAGGATCGTGCGCTAACATGGTACATTAAGTATTGCACCGATAACCCACTGGCATCATTAGCAGACACTCAGATCACTCTAAACAAAGAATTTGGTAAGCCCAAGTCTGAATCACAACCAGTCATTAGATTTAAGAAATCATGATGAGGCCCAATGAAACACCCTAGCAATTAGATCAAAGATTGAAGTGCCAGTGAGCACCGCAAATGTTTTGTAGCCTTTCTCCTGCCCCACTTGAGGGTTTCTTTATCACAGAAAAAGATAGGGACCTAGGCGAAAGCCTTAGAAATTGCGATGGGATTGCATGAAACTCCTATTCAGGATGCTGCTTTAGGAGTTCAACAGATTCATGCAAAATTACAGAATCTCTGCTTGGAATTACAGAGCTTGAAAAAGGAAAAAGCAGCTTAGCCGGAGGTGCGCGGAGAAGTTTGGTGCCTCAAATGTAAAATCTAGGGGCATGATAAATATCACTACACTGCCTTGGGCCAATGCCTCTAAGGCAGGAAGCTTTAGTAGGACCAAGTACAGGGCCCATGCTATGGTGCACTATTTTTTAGGTGCTTGGAAAACATGTTACTGATAATTGTCATTTGCTAAAGAAGTTTGTACAGACACCGCAACAATTATTTTGTAATTTCTGTAAATTGGTGGCCCATGATGAGCATAATTGCTATAGCTATGAACTGATGATGGAAAGAATGCCTGCATATTGAATGAAGATAGAAACGTGGCCTCCGGATCAAGGTGTTGGGGGAGCACGCAGAGGATATCAGGGGCATCAATGAGGCTGAGGAGGAGGACGACCTAGTAGATGTCAGGGACAAGTTATTTGCTATAATTGTGGAGTGCCAAGACACTACGCACCAGAGTGTATGAGCCAGATGCACGCGTCATGCCAGTATTGTACTTAGTTTGACCATGTGATAGAAGAATTCCCTATATTGATATCCAAGATGTAGGAGAAGAAGGTGCAACCTAAACAACCTACCTAGAATTTACAAATGATGAGGGTCGAGACCTGCAAAGAAGATCCCAATGTGAATATTACACTGTGAAGTGGAATGATCACTGGTGATGATAAAGGGAAATAGCAAGATGAAAGTGGATGGGTCTGCAAGGCTCCAAGAAAGGAGGTTGGGTTTGATCTAGAGTGTGCGAATGAAACATTTATGGAAGCAAAGAAAAGCTTCGCTGAGGTCTCTACCTCAAGAAGTTAGGACAAGCTATCTGAAGATGTTGACCCCTCCATGCTTACTACTTTCTTGGAGACTTGTATGAAGTTGTTACGTGATAGAAAGTTCATGAAATGGATGCAAGAACTGATTAATAAGTGTGCTGGTAAGGAAGGTGCTCCTGAAGGATAACGTCTAGTTAGAAATATAGGCAAACACAAGACGAGAATAGGGTGCGAGATGAGGTTCACTGCATAAATAGGAGATTATGAGATGGACCAGGTTATTTTAGATCCAGGGTCGAATGCAAACATTTTTCCTAAAAGAAAATTGGAAAGTATGGGGAGACTTGCGCTGTAATGGTCTTTGATTCAATTGAAGATGGAAACTTGTGAAGGTGTGAGTGCGTTGGCTGATTTTGAAGTGATAGAGATTGTGGATGATAACAATCCATACCCCACGCTCCTGGGAATTTATTGGGCTATTGACATGAATGGGGTAATCAATTTGAAAAAATAGAAAATGCCATTTTAAAGGAAATTTCTCCATGTTGTAGTCCCATTGGACCCTGCAGAAGGATTGCGCTATAATGAACCAATCCGTGACTATGAAAGTGAAGATGATTTGGATCAAATCTATAAAATAACAGCACGAGACCAATATTGGGTTAATCAAATTGTTGATGGACGAATTGCATGGGACCATGAAAGTTCTTGTCTATCAGATTTAGATGAAGAGTTGGAGCATTGATAGAATAGGTTGCATGAAGTATCCACACTGCGCTGCAACATGATGACCAAATCATTGTGTTGTGTGTCGTAGGAGGTAAGAAATTTTCCTTATTATGATGGTTTAACTGACATGGACAAATTTTTGGATGCTTTTGAAAGAGAAGGTCCAGAGGATTACCACTTTCAGGCGTTGAACTGGGCACTGCGCTATGCCCACTTGGTGGTGGGGTATGCACAAAGACAACTTTGATGAATGGCGCAACTACAGAAGGATGATGAGAAAGTGGTTTGGTCGGCCTAAGGTATAGGTACAGAGAAGCATGACGGGAGGAATGATCCGCGCAATCACTTGGCCAAATGGACTAAAGTTTATGGAATGAAGCTGCAACCAGAATGGGTACATTTATTCTGTTACACTATGGATATAATCCCTATGAACTGGTATTTAGAAACGGAGCTCCACCACGGCACCACGGAATGGGATGTTTTGAGAGAAGGATTTGTGAGGACCTTCAACTTTGAATATGGGTTTGAAAGCATTGATGAGGTGCTTCAGGAGGTTTAAGGTAGCAATTTTCTAAATCCCACAGGATCCCTTGGAATTGATACAACCAGATTGGAGCACCCAGTTGTGCCATGCACTGGAATGCTATAATATGACTACTAAAGGAGATGATCAGGATCCAAGGAATATTAACATTCCAGAAACAGAAGACCACTATGAGGTAGAGGGACCACAGATAGAGAATCAGGACGTCACAACGCCATTGAAAACTAGGCAAGTAAGCATTGCCATAGAGGCGGAGCCAAAGTTTGCGAATATTGGGGATTACTAGGATGATTCTAGAGTAGATAAAGTCACTGAGTTTCTCTGTGAATATTAGGATTTGTTCCCTACAAAATTTTCAAACTTGAAATGCATCATAGGCAATTTGGGAGTGTCAAAAATAACTCTGAAACTGGATGTGAAGTCTGTTAAGTAGAAGCCATATCGCCACAATCCCAAATGAAAGGAAACGATCTGCTTGGAGTTGGACATGATGCTTGAAGTAGGTATTATTGAACCCATGTAGGAATCTAATTGGGTGAGTCCAATGGTAGTTAAGGAAAAGAAGCAGAAGGACAAAATAAGGATTTGCGTAGATCTCAGAAAGCTTAATGATGCTTGTGTCCATGATCCCTTTTTGACACCATTTATTGATTAAGTACTGGACAATGTGGGAGGATGGGAAGCATATTCATTCACTGATGGGTTCTTTGGATACCATCAAATTAAGATCACGCCAGAAGACAGGAGTAAGACCACCTTCATGACAGAATAGTGATGTTTCCAATATACATTGATGCCTTTTGGACTTAAGAATGCGCCGATGATAATTTCATGCATAGTCATCAAGACATTCAAGGAATTCATCCACAAATTCTTGGAAGTATATTTCGATGACTGGACAGTGTTTGGGCTTCTAAAGTGCCATGTAGCTAGTTTGCACTTCATGTTGGATACATGCCGAAGGTATCAGATTGCGCTAAACCTAAAGAAATGGTTGTTCTGTGCCCCTTTCAGAATCTTGCTGGGTCATGTGGTGTGCAAGCAAGGATTAATGGTGGACCCTTCTAACAACACAGTCATAATTAATTTAGAGGTGCCAACAAGTGTCAAACAGTTGCGCGCCACACTGGGTCATACTAGATACTATCGAAAGTTCATCAAGAGTTATGCTCAGATTACTGTGCCTATGGAAAAGCTACTGAAGAAGGATGCTACATTCCGTTGGGATGAAGAATGTCAACGCAATATGGATGTATTGAAGGAAAAATCAGTCACCGCACCGATCCTGGTATTCCTATATTGGAAGAAGGAATTCCATGTGCATGTTGATGCCTCGTGTATTGTGCTATGAGTAGTGCTAACGCAGGCTGATGAAAGGGAGATAGATCATCCTATAGTGTTTGCAAGAATGAAGTTGTCAAAAGTTTAATTATTTGACGACAAAGTGCGAAGGGTTGAATATGGTGTACGCACTTCAAAAATTCAGACATTACCTATTAAGTGGATGTTTCAAGATGTACATAAACCATTCTGCATTTAAGTATGTAGTCAATAAGCCTATCTTGGTGGGGAAAATATGTAGATGGCTAATGTTGTTTCAAGAATATGGTTTTGAAGTAATTGTGAAGCCAGGAAGATTGAACACAGGACCAGACCATCCGTCAAGCATTGAAATAGGAGAGGAGGCTACCAATTTGGAGGAAGGTATATCTGATGCACAACTCTTTACAGTGTGCATAGTGGATATTATCCACTTCATGACTACGGGGATGACTCTAGAGGGATATATCAATCAATAGAAGAAAGAATTGGTGGTGTGCGCGATAGACTTTTCGATCATTGCGGGCCATTAGTATAAAATGGGATCATAAAGATACTTCGAAAATATGTGCCCGATTTTGAACGAACCAATATCCTCGATGAAGCTCATGGAGGAGCTGCGAGAGGGAATTATGCAGGAAAAGAAACAACGCAAAAGACTTTACGTGTTGGATTGTGGTGGTCGATGTTGCATAAAGACTCTAAAACATATTGTAGGGCATGCGATGCATGTCAGAGAATAGGAAAGCCATCTCGAAGGGATGAGCTACCTTTGAGTTCGCAGGTGTCATTGCAGCCATTTAAGAAATGGGAAATTGACTTTGTAGGACCAATTCAACCCCCAAGAAAGAAGACGGGTGTGTGGTATATCATCACTGCGACCGAATATTTGATTAGATGGGTGGAGGCACAACCTATGAAAGACTATACAGGGGCAACAATAGCAAAGCTTTTGTTTGAATACGTGTTGACCAGGTTCGGTTTCCCGAAGTTTTTGATGAGTTATCGCGGTACACATTTTCTTAATGAAATTATCAATGCACTGACAAAAGAGTTCCAGGTTTACCATCAGAAGAGTATGCCATATAATCCTCAGGCCAATGGAACGGTTAAGCCTTTTAATAAGATATTGGAGAATTCACTGACAAAGGTTTGCAACGTGTAGTGGAATGATTGCGACATGCGCATACCATCAATGTTATGGACTTACAAAACTACTTGTAAAATTCTTACTAGTCAGACACCTTTTAGGTTGGTTTATTGTGTAGAAGTTGTGATGCCTATGGCGTACATTATGCCTAGTCTACGCATAGTGGATTTCATAATAATGGTGGACCGTAGAGCCTTGCAAGAATGGCCTACGCAGCTAATGGAGCTTGAGGAAGATAGATTTATGGCTGGATTCCATCAGCATGTTCAGAAGGAATGTGAAAAATCTTGGCACAATTGACACATCAAACTGTGCACCTTCAAGGTAAATTATTTGGTTTTATTATATGACAATGAGTTCGCTAAGTTTCCAGGGAATTTTCAAATGCACTGGCTAGGACCATATGCCATCAAAGAAATTACAGATAGTGGAGTAGTTCAACTCGCAAAGTTGAATGGAGATCCATTTTCGGGGAGGGTAAATGGAAACCAATTAAAGCCATACACAGGGGATCCAGCCCAATGACTACATAATGGTAGCATAGTCTTAGCGCTCTAGGCAGCTATAAGGGAGCGTTGGACTATAAACTACACTTCTTGGGTTGTAGAGCTATGTGATAGGGGGGATACACGAAAAAGGGTGGTGTCATAGTAACAGAAGAGGTGCAAAGAGAGCTGCGCTATAGAAGGAGGTCAAGGTAACACAATCGGAAAGTGACCATTACAGTCACTATTCATGATTTGACAGTGAGGAGACTATTAAGAGGAGCGGGGGGGAGGCATTTAAGGCTAAAGTTAAGAGTGAAATCCTTGGAGATTTACCGCCAAATCCGAATTCATGGATGGATTTAGGGGGGAATGGTCGAATTTGAATTTGAATTCGCCTATAAATTACGCATGGCCGTCTAGAAAATAACACTTTGCATCCTTATAATTTTTGTTTATGTTGTCGAATCCCTATGAATCACTCGTGTAGAAATTTGAATAATATAACACTTATTCACATAGATTATCCTGATTATACACTATTTGAGGAATGCATGCATAATACATAACCTCCTCTACCATTGATCATCAATTTGCGGAATTAAAAAAAACAATCGCATGCGCACATTGAAACATCAATCACATATCAACACAGTATGTAATGGGGAAAGCATACATATGAAAACCCCCAAATATCTATATATTATAATGATAGAGAACATGTAACAATACATAGTACAATACTCCTCACAAGTACTCAGTACTATCTCCACATGCTACACACAAACTAGCTCAGATCTGAACAAGTCACGGGTTCAAATCTCCTCCACTGTTTGCCTGCCTCTACTGCGCAATCCAAGTTAAGAATAGATCAGATCCAAGTTCGAATTCCCTTGGCTTGTACTGCGCAATCCTCATTGGAAATCTCAATCAATGATTGTGCAAATTTCATGCACAGCTATAGTCACAACTGATAGTAGTCTCACCCTTTCACCCACCTCTAACACTTGTCTCCACTGAACTGTCCATGCACTGAGTTAACTGATGTATTCTTTAGTTGGTTTATGAGTTATAATTAGTGAATTAATTAATAATTAATTCACACCACTCATCACTAGTGTATTTGTCAGTTAGACTAAATACAACTAGTTCAACTAAGTCAAACTGAACACAACTCCATCAAATCCTCAATCAACTCCACCAAACTCAATCACTTGAGTTCTAACTGAAGTCCATCATGCAATAGCTCAACTAACCCATAGGAAAAGTGTATTTCCTTCTGGCAGTTGCATGTGCCACATTCGTAGCTTGAACTGAAGTGCTGTAAGAGGATAAGATAATATTTATAGTTCAAATATTATTAAGAGCTAATAATATTTGACTTTTCTATTTTTAGACTGGCAGTCTAAAAATAGACTCCGCCCATATGTCTAAAAATAGAGGTCCATCTATTTTTACCAACATGACCAATCATCCATTAATAGCATCCTGGAACTCATAGACCATGATCCATATGTCTAAAAATAGACATAGTGTAAAAATAGACTTTGCGCCAAAAATAGCCTGTGGGCCCACTTAGTGAAGGCGGCTTCTTTTCACTAAGCTCCATCATCTTGTTGCATTTTCAACATGAGGGGGAAAACTGTGTTTTCAAAGATAGGTCTGAGGTCTGGATATCATTAGTTGAAAATCAAGGAAGAATATATCCCGAAGACAACCTTTAAAACAAGATTTAGGCATTATGAATTTGTAGTTTTACCCTTTGGACTGACAAATGCCCCGGGTGTTTTCATGAATTTGATGAACGGAATATTTCGGGATTACTTAGGAAAGTTTGTACAAGTCTTTATCTATGACATCTTGATCTACACAAAGACCCCAGAAGAGCATGAAGAACACTAGAGGATAGTTTTACAATGTCTTAGCAAAAACCATTTATACGGGAAGTTGTCAAAGCATTCCTTTTACCATACCAAGATTCATTATCTTGGGCATATTATCTCTGGGGATGGTATCACATTAGAGTTGACAAAGGTCGAGGCCATCATGAAATGGCCAACACCAACCAATGTTCATGAAATACGAATTTTCATGGGCATGGAAGGGTATTTTCGTAGATTTTTTGAAAGGGTTTTCGAAGGTAGCAAGCCCCATTACTGAGCTCCAAAGAAAGAACAAGAAATTCAATTGGACTAGAAAACGTGAAGAGGCATTCCAAAGGTTAAAGGTGTTATTAATGACAACACCAATTTTGAAGGTGCTAGATATGGAACAAGAATTTTTGGTTTGCACTGATCTACACAAACCATGATCTAGAAATGGCAGCAATTGTTTATGCATTAAAGATTTGGAGACACTACCTTCTAGGAAGGAACTTTGATCTTAGGACTGACCATTGTGGGCTACAACACATATTCACTCAAGACCACTTAAATGCAAGACAAAGACGATGGTCTGGGCTAATTAGTGAATATGCTTTTGATATTACTTACATGAAAGTAAAGGTAAATAGGGTGGATGATGCTTTAAGTAGGAGGCCTCAAATATTTTTAGTGATTCCCTTAAAGACACATTTGAGGGAGAAATTGCTTGACTTACAATTTAAAGACACTTGGTACCAGGAGGTTAGTAAAAGTTTAAGGGAGGATGAAATGAGGGTCCAAAAATATGAAGAATACTCCCTTGATAATGATGGGCTACTATGATTTCGGGGAAGGATATATGTGCCATTGAATGAAGATATACGCCAATTAACCTTGAATGAAGCACATGGCACACCCTGGCGTTAAGAAGATGAGTGCGGACCTAAAACCACTCTTCTTTTGGAAAGGGATGAAGAAGGGCATCATAAACTTGGTAGCAAGATTCTTAGAGTGTCAATGAGTAAAAGCTGAACATAGACATCCAGCAGGGTTATTGAAACCCCATGAGATACTAAAATCTAAATGGGAAGTTATATCAATGGACTTCATTGTGGGACTACCAATGACCTCAAGAAGACATGATTCCATATTTGCAGTGGTGGACACGTTGACCAAGAGCGCCCATTTCAGACCAGTTAAGACTACATATAAGGCACCAAAGATAGCCAAAGTTTTTATTAATGAGATTATGAGATTGCATGGAGTGCCTAGGAACATCATATCAGATAGGGTATCAATGTTTACAAGATGGTTTTGGACCAGTTTCCAAGAAGCCTTGGGAACCCAATTGAACTTTAGCACTGCTTATCACCCTAAGACAGATGGGCAAACAGAGAGGATTAATCAAATTCTCGAGGACATGCTATAGATGTATGTGATGGACCAACAAAAAAGATGGGAGGAATTTTTACCCCTCATGGAATTTGCTTACAATAATATTTATCAGAGTTCCATCAATATGGTACCATTTGAGTTTTTGTAGTTGTGTGTGGAGCATGATTGTTTAGAGGTGTTTGTTTCAGTCAAATGTATACGCTAGGAAGTTTGTACACCCTTTCCATACGGGGGGGGGGGGGAGAATTGTCCCCCCCAAGCTCGGGGTCGAGGGCAACGGTCCCCGCGGGGGTTCGGGAGGCAACACCCTCGAAGCTAAAAACAAATGTAAAATTGCCTGGTATAAAAAGTATAGTAAATTTCTAGTCAATCTGGGTCTTATTAGGCAGATGATCTGACTGTTGAACTTTATGTTTAGTTTAGGGTTTTTTCCTAGAAGGACAAACCCCTCTTTGTATAGGGCAATTGTATTTGAGGTTGTGAATAGATGTGTATTCTCTGGCGAGAACAGGAGAGGTGGACTGTGAGATAAAACATTTAGGATTACAGCAGATTTGTTGTAGGTTGTGCCTCTTCATTTGTTTGGATAATAGAAAGGAAGGACTGGCTGTTCGGGGTGGACGTTAGCCCAAACTGGCGTGAACCACGTATATCTGTGTCTCTCTTGTTTTATGCATTTTCTGTGTTTATATTTTTGCAATATTTTATGTGTTCCATTGCTTCGTAATATATAATTTTCTAACAACTGGTATCTCCCCTAGAATCTGCACTCAAAGCATTATTTGATGTCTCGCCGGAGCTTTTCCGTTGCATTTCCTCACTAAGGATAGCACCGACAATGTCATCAAACTTTAAAGTACTAGATCTAGACTCAGAGTTACTAATGGCCATTACTAAACCATTCCAACTTTCTGGCAATGAGCACAAGAATAACAGAGCACTAACTTCATCATCAAAGTTTACCCCTACAGAACATAACTGACTTGTAACAGTATTAAAATCCTCTAAATGATCTGCAACAGATCCACCTTCCAACATCTTCATATTAAATAACCGTTTCATAAGAAATACCTTGTTTGAGACTAAGGGTTTTTCATATAGTTTCTCCAACGCCTTAATCAAACCCTCTATTGTTGTTTCCTTCGAAATGTTGAAGGCAACCGACGCTGCGAGGCACAAACGTATTGTTCCGAGTGCATTTCTATCGAGAAGGTTCCATTCTTCATCTATCATACCCATTGACATCTTTGTTTTGGTGTAACGACAATCGTGACTTTGACAAGTTGTATCAGAGCTAGAGGTCTCGAGTTCGACACCTCTGGGTTTTGGTGTAATGACAATTGTCACTCCAACAACTGGTATCAGAGCCAGATATTGGCTTCAAAGAGATTCTTTGATGCCAGGGGTTTATAGTGCCTTATGAGATCAATGCAGCCTTTTTACAGATCTGGGTCTAGAAAATAATTGTGGAACAATCGTATGCGGAAGAACCTCGAGGAGAATGTGTGGAAGATAGTGCCGTAACTGCCAGGGATCACAGTGCATTTGCGATATTTACCGGTTTGGAACATGCTGATGAATTGTTCATGCGGCTTTGAAAATTGTTCGTTTTCTGTTACGTGAGGCCATCAGCGCTGGAATCTATGAGGTTCTCGTTAGGCTCACAGTCGGAGCAGTTTGATAGAAGTTTTTGAGAAGATCAAATTGAGAGAGGATGGATCAAAATCCCAGCAGCAATAAACAAAAGAAATTTTTAATGAAGTCAAAATTATTGCATGTAAATGGGCATACTACTATAAGACCTGGTAAGGCATGTGTACCCCTTGGTGATCATCGGTAAAGTCTAGGTTAGACCTAGGTGATAGGGGGGATGTTAGGTTAACATACCCCGGGTAAAAACTCTGAGGGGGTAAGAGCTAGAATGAGCAGGATTGTCTCACTTAACAGGTTTGGTTGGAGTTAGTCAAGGAACCCCAAGTCAAGTTTAAGGGGGGAATTATTAGGTAAACTTGACTCAGGATAGAGTCAAAGTTGACTAGGTTAAACAGTGATGGTTTTGTGGCACATGGTATTATGAACCCATAGTATTCTGCCCGTGGTATTATATGTAATGAAGCTTATGAAAGGCTGGAAGGACTTCATTGTAATACAAGAGCTGGAGGTGAGCGGTGAAGGCTCAATTGGTCAAATTGGCCAGGGTTTTGGCCAATGCTAATGAGATCTTATTAGGTTGGGTTTTTCCCCAGATTTGGGGTTTTCCCAGATAAAAATTTGTGTTTATGTGTTTATGGTTGTTACTGGTTATTTTTATATTTATTCCTCTCAGTAATTATTTATGTTATGCATTAAATTTATTAACATGGAAGACCTTGCAGAACACTTCTTAGTTGGGATCGACTAGAGGATCGAGTATTAATAGGACCAGAAGTGGTGCAAGAGATGGAAGAACAAATGACTATGATTAGGGGGAGGCTAAAAGAAGCACAAGATTGACAAAAGAGCTATGCTGATGCTCATTGGGTAGACCAAAGTTATGAAATAGGAGATAGGGTGTTCCTGAGAGGAAGGCCCCAAAAAATCTCTATAAGATTTGGAAAGGGAGAAAAATTGTCTCCACGATTTGTGGGACCTTTTGAAATGTTAGAAAGGAAAGGGCCGGTGGCATATAGGCTTTCCCTAACCCCATCCTTAGCGCGTATGCATGATGTGTTTCATGTTTCTATTTTGAGTCATTATATTTCAGATCCTTCACATGTTATTGACTTTGGTTATTTGCAGGTTTCGGACGAGGGAAACGTAGTGGACGAACCAATTCACATACTAGACCAATGAACTTTGTAGCTTAAATGACAGTTAGTGGACTAGGTTAAGGTATAGTGGGACAATTATTGTCCTAGTTCAACCACTTGGGAGGATGTCGAGGAGATAAATCACCATTTTCCTTACCTATTCCAAGGACTTCGAGACAAAGTCTATTATTAAGAGGGGGTGTATGTAGTGCCCCGCTCTAGTTGACTGATAATGATATGACATTAAAATTTATTTAGCCTTGAGGCCCACACTTTATTCTTTGAGGACCTCAGGTTGAGGATCTAGACACATGACTCTATTATTAGTGGTTGTGATGTTTATGTATGTTCTCCATTGATATTATGATGATGATAACATTAATGGTTATGTATGTTCTCTATTGGTATTGTGATGATTGCAGCATTAATGATTATGCATGTTCTCTATTGATATTATGATAACTGTAACATAAATGGTTATGTTTATTCTCTATTGGTATTGTGATGATTGTAGCATTAATGGTTATGCATGTTCTCTATTGATATTATGATAACTGTAGCATAAATGGTTATGTTTGTTCTCTATTGAAATTATGATGATGATAACGGTAAAGGATATGAATGCTCTCTACTGATATCATGATGATGATAACTTTGATGGATAGGTATGTTTTCTATTGATTTTACAATGATGATAGCTTTGATGGATATGTATGTTCCATTGATGTTATGATGATGATAGCCATGATGGATATGTTCCCTATGTTAGCTACTTACATTAGTTCTGGTTCACAATGAATAATGATGTGAATGACTAGGTGATGTTGATGATGCTATTATGGAAATGACTAACAATGAGAGACTTTCTTACTGATGATTATTGAGTATGACAAGAAACCACTAGAGGCATTCACATTTGATGAGTTGACGACACCTGGTTTGACAAAAATTAATATTTTGTCTTTGAAATTCTAAGTCAATTTTGAAACCTGCTATATATGTATATATATATTCTAATGATATGTTAGTGGTTGCAAGCACATAATAGTTTCTTGGCCAAATGACTCACATATGGGTGATGGGGTTGTACAATTGGATGGAACTGCATGGGAGGGGTGGGATAGTGTCCCTGATCACACCCGCTAGCACTCCCGTCGTGACTTTGGCTGGAATGGTTGAAACAACTTCGCCTTGAAGATCATGATATCATGAGGGAAAGTCCCAAATTTGGGGCACTCATGAGGATTTCACTGGGGGCGCACTCATCAAGGCAGATTCCTTGATCCCCGACACCATTAGTATCACTATGGCATGCAACATAAGAGATGATAGTGGTCTGCATCATTGCACCTATACTTTCCCCTCGTAGCCACTGGATGCTTGAAGGGAAAGTGGTATGTAACCCTTGGAACTTCAAGGGAATTTCTTGAAGGGCATGCCCAACTTGGAACCGTTGGCATCACAAATAAACTGTTAGGTGTGACACCCTTGGAACTTCAAGGGAATTTCTTGAAGGGCACGACCAACTTGGCATCCTTGGAATTATCAAAAATAAATAAATTAATAAATATAATCAAGATATGAAAAACCTGTAAATTCACATCAAGCGGTAATTGATGTAAGAACCAAGGTAATTAAATCAAGAATAAAATTTGGATTAAGGGGATCATAGGAAGAAATAAAATATGTTACCTTGAAAACTTTACCCTTCCCATGTCAGAAAATATTAGGTAGATAATGTACTTAAGTAACTTAATTAGGTAAAAGGGGGAAAGAGGGACATAGATGTAAGTATAAATATTAATTCTAAAATAGTTAAACCTAATTAAGAGAAGATGGTGGTGAATTAAAATAAAATTAATAAATTAAATTTTAGAGGAATTTAGAGAACCTCCATGTGGCAACAATCAACATAAGAATATCCATCTAAGAGGCAAATTGAGTTAAATTAGGGAGTAGTTAGGGGATCAAATATGCGACTTATCAATTGAATTTAGTAATGAACACAATCTAAGGAGTAGAAAAGGGGGATCAAGAGACAACTAGGAGAAGAAATAGGAAGTCTTGTTGGGGGGGAGGAAAAATATATTTCTAAACTAAAATTTAACTAAATAATTTTGGAGATCCTTGGTGAGAGAGTGACACATGGGTGCGTGAATAATCAAACTATTGGGTTAACAAAAATAATTAACTATGCATGAAATGCCAAGTGTCACCTATGAAGACTCCTATAAAAGAAGGGGCAGGCCATGGGAGAAGGTACTTTTCTTTTACCCTATTGTTGGATGGATGAGACTATGTCAAAGTAGTAACTATGAGCTATAGTGAGTTTGGTGAGGTAGAGGACTTTAGAGAGGGGACTCTTGAGCCAAGGAGTGCTCTCCTCTACCAGCTAATACATTTTCTCCATTGTACAACCCCATTGCAGCTTGGGGGTCAGCGGGGAAGGATAATACCCAAGGAGTAGTCTAGGAGGTCAACTAGTGGGTCACTGCATTCGGATTAAGCACGTCAACATTCACACTTGGAGGTGACTGACAATAAAGGAGTGCAAGTAGCAACAAGTCAAGATTGAATCTCGTTACCTGATGAATGGTACCTATGTTATTATAATGTTCTATTACATGACTTCATTATGGCTTTAGTTAATAACATGTAAAATAGATGATATGTTCAATGTAGTGAAATTCAGGGATGTTGTATATAAGTGCTTAATATTTTTTAGTTTCCAATGCTAGTTTCTTATGGTTGTATTCTTAGTTAAAAAAATAAAAATAAAAAGATAATAATAATAATAATAAATAAAAAATAAAAAATAAAAATTAGGGTTGGTCTCTACAGTTTGTACAAGTTCGAAATTGTAGTGTCCAAGATCACACGTGTGAAAATATATTGTTCTTGAGCTGCAGGGTTGGTTCGTGGAAATCTTGGCTGTAATCACTCACTTGATAGGGTATTTCCTATAGTTGGAGAGCTTCAACCGCACTCACTATCATTGGATCTGTGCAACTATGATCTTTATTCTATTGACCGTTGACCACAAAATTTGAAGATTTTGACTTTGATTAGATTTGTCTATAGGGTGCATCTATTCTATATTGTTTGATTGGATTTGGGATTGACTTTTACTCTTGATTGGTGAATTGGAACATTGTACTCTCTTTGTTGAAAATTTTATGACAATCTAATAAGAAGAATAATTTGAAAGGGTTTTCCCTGTTGTGGGTTTTTCCCTGGTATTTGACCAAATCCTTGTGTCTCTTATTGTTCTTGATTTCCTTCTACTATATATTGCATTCATTGTTCTATATACAATTTCTATTGATCATTTGAAGATTAAAATGTGTTGAAATATTACTAATTAAATAAAATGATTGGGCTAAAGTGATTGTAACAACATATAACAATGGAAAATTAACAGGGGGCAGAGAGAGAGAGAAGGAGAGATGGAGGGAGATAGTGACAAAGTTGGAGGGAAGAGGGGGAGAGAGGGATGGGGGGAGAGAGATAGAGGGAGGAAGGAGAGAGAAAAAGAGAGTAGAAGGAAGAGAGAGAGGAGGGGAGATGGAGAAGGAGAGAGGGAGGGAGAGAGAGATCAAGTAGGAAGGGGAGAGACATGACAAGAAGGACAGAGACATATAGAGATAAAGGTGGAGAGAGGGGAGGAGAGAGAGACGAAGTTGGAAGGGGAGAGACATGGAAAGAAGAACAAAGACATAGAGAGATAAAGGTGGAGAGAGAGAGGGTGTGATAGGAGAGAGATGAAGAGAGAGTGAGGGAGAGAGGAGAGAAGGAGGGAAGATAGATAAACTAAGAGGAGAGAGGGAGGGAGACAAGGGGAAGAGAGAGAGGTAGGGACATATAGAGATGGAGAGGGGAGAGAGGGGTAGAGAGAGATGGAGAGATGCAGGAGATATTGAAATATTTGGAGAGAGAGAGAGAGAGAGAGAGAGAGAGAGAGAGAGGTGGGAGAGAAAGGGAGAGAGAGGAAAAGAGAGAGTACTTGAGAGAGAGAAGGAGAGAGGGAGGGAGAAAGAGATGGAGTATGAGGGGGAGAGAGGGAGGGAAGAAGAAATAAATATAAATAGAGAAAGGTGGAGAGAGAGAGAAAGGGAGTGACAAGGGAGAAATGGAGAGAGAAAGAGAGAGAGATGAGAGGGAGGGGGAGAGAGGAAGAGGGAGGGGGAGAGAGATAAATCTATATGGAGAGAGAGTGTGTATGTTTTAGGGGTGAGATAGAGAGACACGGGAGAGATGGAGGGAGATAGAGATATAGATGGAGGGGGGAGAGAGGGAAGAAGAGAGAGACAAACGGAGAGAGGTATGAAGATAGATAAATCTTGGGAGAGAGAGCATTTGTATTTGGGGGTGTGAGATAGAGAGATAAAGAAGAGACGAAAGGAGATATATATATGTAGATGGTAGGGTGAGAGTGTTAATTTAGCATATCAAGGAAAAAATCACTCATTTGGACAACCTTCCTCGTCAAGAAAGACCCCTCCTAGCCCTTGGAAGAATTTAATTTGGTCAAGGAAAAATGATTTTTTATTGTGAAAATCCAAAAGTGCACAAATGTTCAAGGAACCTTTAAAGACAGATTGGGTCTCCTCCAATGCATATAAATAGAACTCATTAGCACCTCATCTAGACACATCACACACTCAATCATTTTTCTTCTCTTGGAGGTTCGATCTATTTGAAAAATTGCAGGTCTTAATCCACATGTGCGAAGAGGAGAGAGAGAAAATTTCAGAGGCCGAAATCTATCTTTGACTAACGTTGACTTTTTGTGTTTGGGCATAGTTTGACATGCATTTTTTGGACTGTTTTGGAGGCTGAATTCTTGGGCACAAAGATCGAGGTTTTTTGGGCACTTCGACTGCAGTTGACTACATATGTGACAATTGAATTTCTCTCTCTATTGACCAAGTTAAACCAAGTTGTTTGGCATTGTTTTGAATTCAATTTGACCAACTTAGAAGGCTGAATATTTTGACCTTTGGCCGAGCTATATTGGAGGTGTTGGACTGGTTAGGGAATCTTTGACTGTTATTGACTTTGACCAAAATTGCAGATTCTATAGTTTGACTAGATTTGACTTTTGGGCTTATCTCTTGGATTTTTTATATTAGTTGGTTGGAAATTCAAAGTTGTTGACCTTTGACTCTTGATTGGTGAATTGGATCATTTTACTCTCTTTGCTGAACATTTTATGACAATCTAATAAGAAGAAAAAATTGAAAGGGTTCCCCCTTGTGGGGTTTTCCCCTAGTATTTGACCAAATTTAGTGTCTCTTGTTATTGTGCTTGATTGTCTCTTACTGTTCATTGCATTTACTATTCTATCTACAATTTCTATTAATTATTGGAAGATTAAATTGTTTTTAAATATTGCTAATTGAAGATAATAATTGGGCTAAAGTGATTGTAACAACATAGTACAATGTAAAATTAACATGGTGTCAAAGCTAAGGTGAAGACAAGCCCAAGGAGACAAGAGATAGGAGCAATCATCTTTGAAAGAAGCTGAAGTAGCCTATTTGACTTGGTCAAGATATATACCTCTTACTTTAAGGATTCTGAGAAGCTGAGTGACTCATGAAACTTTGTTTCTTGGAATATTAGGTTGGAAGTGACATTGGATGAAAATGATGTCTTGGAATATGTGGAAGGAAAGGTTCTTGTACCTCCAGAATGCTCCTATTGCTGTCAAATTCAAGTACAAGAAAGGTGAGCTCAAAGCCAAGAAAATTCTCATTGATGGTTTGCAAGATCATTTACTTGTTTATGTTGGCAACTTGAAGAAGTATAAGGATATTTATGACAAGCTAGTTTGGATATATGAGGTCAACAACTTGAATCACATCCTCTCCTTGAAAAATCAAATCAAAGAGATGAAGATGAACAAGGGAGAATCTATACAATCCTATGTCATGAGGGTATCTTGCCTGAAGGTTCAATTGTAGATTGCATGAGAGCCTATATCTGTTAAGGAGCTAGTGATGGTGACTCTTAAAGGTCTTCCTCCTATTTGGGAAACCTTCATTACTACTATAAGAAATGATAATGTACTCACAACATTTCATGAGCTCGTTGGTAAATTAACTCAAGAGGAGACCATGATGATTGCCAGAGGAATCATTCGAAAGCATGAAGAAGGAGATCCCTCTGGATTTTTTGCTCAAGACAAGAAGAGAAAAGGAAGAGGAAGACCATATGGTTCAATAAGGCCTTCCCCTAAATCAAAGGGATCCAAGAGAGGAGGAAGTATAATTTAATTCTTTAATTGCCACAAGCATGGTCAATATGCTTGAGAATGTTTGGAAAAGAGAAATGATTCAAGATCCAATTGCAACAATAATCGAGGCTTCAACAACACCAATTTCAATAATCGAAGAAGAGGAGACGATTGAATAAGAGGAGATGATAGAAGAAGAATGGATGATAGAAGAAGAAGAGATGTTTTGAATGATCACGTAGAAGGACATCGTCCTCAAAAGAGGTCAAGAAAATTCACGTATGAAAATAATGCAACTATTAGTCAATTTGAATATATACTTTTTTATGCTCTTTCTCAGTTCTTTCCCTTCGAATTTGTATGATATCTGGTTGATAGTGTTGACAGTGCTGGACCCACCAACATTCAAGGGATCACCCCGGTGTGAAGTCCCAACTAGACCACACACCGTTTGGTGAGGGAGTCCCATCCGGTATGATGGCCTAGTTTCCATTGTCTTAAAGATTTACCTCAACTCTTGCTTGTCAGCATAGGAGAGTGGTATGCTCTTCGAGATGTGAGGTTCGCGTGCTTGGTGAGTGCTAGTGTACTCGTGTCAATGGTTCTTTGAATGTAAAGGGGGAGGGTGAAAGTGAGTCCCAAGATGGTTGGGATGCAGTCCCAACTCGGCTAGGAACACACATCACAACAGGACATGCACAACGTTTCAGAGGAGCAGTCCACACAAATGTGGTAGTCACAACATACAAGGCAAGATAACACGTACAACACTCAATGGATGAGTTCGAATGAGTGCAATAGTTGTTAAAACAAGCTTCATGTGAAAGGTCTGTTTGATGTCCATGAGAGTAGTCTACATGAGCGAGACAATGTTAACAACATATACAACACATTTCCATTAATAGATTATGTACTACAACAAGTGAAATAGTTCAGATGTAGAACATAGGTTGAAGCAACATGCATTACAAGTGTTAAATATTAGTCTTACAACAGATAAAGTAGATGTGAAAACGTGTTGGCCTATTAACAGGCTTCTGAATTAAGCGAAAGTTCCAAGACACATCGTTACACCATACATCACTAACCCCGAGTGTGGGGCATTGGAGCCACTACATACTCCTCAAAGAAAAGATAACAAACTCTCTTGGCTATGTGGGAGGAGTTGAGGTGAAAAGTCCCTTGCATGTACAAATGAGGGGGTATTTATAGCCAAGGG